>JANHGL010000081.1:0-19920 GCA_024611195.1 Ceyx melanurus | reverse complement strand
TCCTGAGAGACTTGGTCTAGGTGATCCTGCTCAGGCAGGGGGGTTGGACTAGATGATCTTCTAGCTCCCTTCCAGCCTCTAATTTCTGTGATTCTGTGATTCTGTGATATTAGACTACTTATAATTTAGGGAAAGTTACACTGCCACTTATAGAAGAGTATTCTCAGAATAGGGCACTTACCTTCTTGCCAGTGTCCAGGCAACTGGTTTTGAACTAATACATTCTTGAAGAAAGATAAGTATTATATGTGTTACTCCATTTCTTTTCCATTGATGGTTAGTAAATAAAAATTTACAGTACTAAGATTCAAAACACATTGATGTGTGGGTATGGACACCACAAGATGCTTGAAGAATGCAATCCTAAAAAAAAAAAATAAAATAATTTATTGAAATTAAATGTAGAATGATTTTAAGTACCATCTCTCTGCAGGACTTTCATGTCTAACTCTAGATTTCTTTATTTGACTCAGATTTTAGTCCAGAATTTCTCATCTTGAGTTCTCTGATAGCTCTTTCTTCACAACACATAGCAGCAGAAAAAGCTGGCAGATCTGGTCTCCTTTTCTCCACCTGTATTTTTATCCAGGAGATGAGTCATTTTCATACTTTCTTTGAATGTGGATATTTTGATGTTATTTGTTTCTCATAGCACACAGTGTGCTTGAAGCAAAAGTGAACCTCCTTTTCTATGAAACACAACTCTGCTGGTGTCTGCTTTACATACTGCTTATTATTGTGATGTAAAAATATATTTCCATTATATCAGAAAGTTTGCTTTAAAAGGCCATTTATATTTTTTTCAGATCTCAACTGTGCTTTCAAATTTCTACCAAATAATATTCTACTGAACCTTCCTATTATATCATGTTTTCAATGCTCAAAAATTACCATCTATATGCATGCTTATTTTACTCAAGCTACAAAGACCTAAATTCTTTTGTCATCCTGTTCAAAGCTGTGAGAAAAAAAAAACCAACCAAAACCAACCAAACCATAATGAGATTTCTACTTATTCCTTGTGGAAAATATGTATATTTCCTCTAGAAGTGCCTCTCTCTTGTAATATCCAAGGCTTTTATCTTTGTGACATAACTAGTGTAAATTTTTAATATGAAAAAAAAAAATCTTCAAAGGCAACAGTTTGGGTTGGTTTTGTTTTTGTTTTGTTGGATTTTTTTTTGTTATTTGTTGGGGTTTTCTCTTACTGTTTTTTTTTTTTAATATACATAATATATTTTCTGAGAGTATTTTATCTGAAGCCATGTTTAACCTCTTCTTTTTCTTGCTCGTAGTTTCTCATCCAAGTAAATAAACTTAATAATTTAAATAATGAAGCTTTTACATAATAATGGAGCAGTAAAGCTCCATTTAAGTAAAACACAGAATTAAGGAAAATGAGCTGTAATTTTTATAATCCCTTATGGAAAAAAAAAAAACTTGATAGGATGTGAAAAAAGAAGTATATGAATGTTGTTAATATTGATCTATTCTTTTCAAGTAGTTTCCTGAGAAAAGATGAATATTCCAACACAGATTAATTATTTTTATTATTGACATTGAAGCTGAATTCACAGACAGACTATAATAGGATGTTTTAATGTTTTAATGTAATGTTTTAATGAATTTTTGGCTAGCAAAGGGTGACTGGAGCTATCACTTACTCATCCCAAAGGAGAGATAATTGGCCCTAACTCTCTTGAATTGTTGTGAATAAGCACCTGGTCAAAGCTGCTAGCTGGGTACAAAAAGCAGTCCTGTACAAACACTTGTGTAGAGGTGTGTTAAATATGTCAGGTCTTTTTTATCTTCAAAGTGAATTGTTTAATAGAGATCACGACATAGGAACAAATGCTGAGAACATATTGATTTTTAGTTGTAACATTTCATGTAGTTTTACCATGGTGAATAATCTCTATGTCCTTCCCTGGTGTTATGGAAGAATAGTCTTTTTCTTTTCAATGTGGTGCAAAATTACTTTGATGTTCTTCTTTGTTCTGTTAACTTAAAGGACTTTCTATTTCTTCATAGATCTCTTTTACCTGAATTTTGCCATCTGATGTTGAAATATACAATAATAGTTGGAAAAAAACTGAAATATAGTTTTTGATTACTGTGGAATTTGTCATGGTGTCTAGTACCAAAGGAACTTTACAACTTTTATGCATAAAAATGAGAATATTAACCCATACAACATTCATTAGTAATAAAACTCATACATTAGGATTTATTGGAACAATTTGTTAGTTATATTCCAGCAGAAATGCCTAAGGTTAGTCTGATATTCCAACTGAGAAAAATCAGTGACTGTCGTGTATATCCAAAGTACTGCATGTAACAAAGTAATAATTTTGTGTTTCATCAGAATGATGTGTAAATTGATACATATTTTACCAATTAATTTAATGTTATCTCACATGGATTTCAATATAAATAGGATTAGCAGCCAGTGGTGAAAGCTCACAATATATCTTAAAGAGCTTGCAGCTTCACAGTTTTGATTCAGTCATCCAGATTTCTGGTTTATGTCACTCATTTTCCTATCCTTTCTAGACATTGAAAAAAAAGCTAACAGATAATGCATAATATATGTATAAATGTATTACTGGTTGATCTGCATTTTTGTAAAGACAGTACTTAAAACATTTCACAATCTCAGCAGTAATGACAATAATTCACCAGGAGCATGAAATAACAGAATTAGTTGGTAGGTATTATGAGAAAATGCATGTGGTGGAAGTTGAAACAGCACAACTTTTTAGTGATATGCACTTTCAGACAAGCCTTCATGACTAAAATTGTGAAGCATGTGAATTTCCTGAGAGATAAAGGAAAGGTTTCTTTTTCTTCCTCAGAAAATTAAACTTCATATTTCCCATGAGAATGTTCTTGCCAGCAAATGATACACTTGATAGTCCTTCTTTTTGAACTAGAGAAATTTAATTTGAGATTCACTGAGAAAAAAGCTTTGTAGTCTCCTGGTTAAGAAAGCATTCTAGTTCAAGCTCTTTGAAAAAGATGAAAATCTAAATCCTCACACTTCTTTCATTTCCCAAGACATATACAGGCTTTTGACACTAGCAAGTTCACATATGTGATCTGTGCATGTTTTGTTTCATCCACAAACAGGTCAAATTTGTGACATGTTAAATTAGATTGAAGGGAATGGATGTTCTTCTTCATAAGTATTTTAACTGCTCCTCCTTTATGCATATTCCATACGAGCTGTGTAGGGGTGTCATGTTGACTGACTAATAACTGAAAAAAAAGAAGAAACATAGTTTTCAAAGCTGATGTTCCACATGTTTCCATGGTAACCAGGGCATTCACTTTCATCAAGGTTTCTATTTCATCCTTTAAAACTCATCTTTATTGTTAGTAATTTTTTTCCATGTTTTGACTTGAAAGTTGTAACATTTTCTAAATTACATGTTGGGTGTCTGAAGGAACCACCTTGTAAAAAACATTTATTTAATTTCATGGGAGTTGTTTAGTAACATAACAAGGAAGGGTGTGGGGTTGTGGATAAAAAATAGTTTGATTTAATGGGATTTAATTTCTTATCAAAGTTTGCCTTCCATTTGGTAGGCATGTTTTATAAGCATTATTACAGTTCATATAATATACCATTAGATGAAAATCTTAGGAAGTAATTTCATTGTAGGCCACATTTCCTGTTGTATGGGAAGGATGATTAATTAACCTTGTAGAAGTTAGCACTTTGTGGATCAGTGAATGAGGTATACAAATGGTGAAATGCCTTTGAATGGCTTTGAGTATCTTAAATGAAAAATCACGCAATTAAGAAAGGCTTTACCCTTCATGAAGTTTCATTAAGATCTAGTGACCTTAATGGTTATTGCATTGAAATGTAAGAAATCACAGTAATCCCTGCTGACTAATGTAACAAATATTAGAAAGGGTTAAGTTTTTATTTCCTAAAAAAATGAGTAATATAACACAGGAGAATTGAAAAAGGAATTGTATTTTCAAGGTCCTTTCTAAAGGCATAGAGGACAGTTCTGCATTCAAAAACCACTAAATTAAATAGAATATAAACAGGTCTTCGAATGTTAGGTTCAAGTGATACTCAACTTCAAGAGGGTAAAATTAATGAGTTCGTGTAATTTCAACCAAATAATTGGACATATCTGCCAAAGAAGTATTAAAAAACAAACAACAACAAAACAAACAAATAAACAATCAATCTAACAGAGAATTGAGTTGCCTGAAGCAGATGAAGGTAAATACAAACAATGAAAAAATAAATCTAAAACTCTAACCCAAATCATGATATTCCCTCATTAGATGTGGTAGGCTTCTTATAAAAATGTGAAATGTTGTACATGACAAAGTAGAAATCTTTACAGAATGCTTGTTCAGTCAATTTCTACATAGGATAGGTAGAAAGTAATATTAAGAGGTAAAAAAATTATACATCCCAGATGAATATTCTGGTGTTTTGTTTTAATTAACCTAATAAATGTTAATAAGAAATTAAATAAATCAGGAAACATTCTTGGGTTCTTAAATTATAAAGAAGAAAAATGTACACTACAAAACCAAAAGTGACTTCCATCAGAAAAGATGTGAAGATAGATTTACTTATTGTTGCAGAAAATACTGTTTCCCACTGTGAAACAGTGGGTCAACTAACAAGAAGATGGGTTAAGATACACTGCATGAAGTCCACTTTTGTGATTTCACTATAAGAGATCATACATAATCGAGTAGGTTTTTTGTAGGAATTTTTTATCAACTGGATACTGTTGTTGCTCAGAAAAGATGGGGCAGAATTAATAGTTCTGTTGGATTTATATTCTATTGAGAAAGCTTTCCTTCATCTAATGTTTTCTTTCAACTGGCTATTTAAGTCTGGAATAAACTGAGCTGAGAAATGTTTCATGCAGAGAAGTGTTTTTGTTATGTGGGATTTTTTTATTAAAGCATTAGTGACCTAATTCTTTTCCTTTTTTCTTCTTCTTTTTTTTTTTTTTCCCTTTTCTGTCTCTTTAATTTATTATTTTTCCTTCTTTCTTTGAGAATTCTTACTACTCTTCAATTTTTAAAGTCTGCTTCTTGTTAGAAATCTTCAGTAGGTAGCACCATGGTACTGGGAGGTGAAACTGCACTAACTATGTCTTTGTTCTAGATAGATTTTGCTTTTTAACAAAGACAAGTAAGAAGTTTGTATTTTGAAAATTATTACTTCTCCTTTTCTTAACTTCCAGGAAATAAAAACATTGCATCAACAAATATGCCAATAAGTTGTTTAAGAGAAGGGATACCTCTGACTGCTTGTTGTGTACAATGTTGTACAGTGTTAACATCAATTGATGTCTGTGGCAGGTTGTGAATTTTGTTGACGTATTTTGTTGTAAAGCTAAAGTGAACTGTATTTTACATTGCACCTACAATATATCAATTTTCAACATTTACTCCCCTCTTTTCTTTTTTTGGTTAAATGCAATTAGATGCATAGAAACAAAACTCAACAGGTTTTTTTTTCATCTTCCTCTGATAAGAATATCTTAAACCATAATCTGTATTTTTACCTGTGTTTTACTAATTCAGGCATAACTACAAAATATTTTGAAATTATGTATATGTGTATGATAATGTTGCAAAAGAAGCCCCATCTTCCCCCTCTCAATTTTATCCTTGAGGCTGGGGATATTATAACACCTGGGAAACATGGATGGTGGGGCAAGTTGCTGTCCTGCAGAAACGAGAACAAGCAATAAGTTTAGGTGTCATGTAAGCCTGGTCCATACAGTCACAGAAGATTAAGGTCAGGATTGTCTTTAAATGAACACAGTGAATACACATCCATTTTCAGAAACTGAATAAATGTCCTAACAGTTTTCAATCCACACTGAGTGAAATAAGCTAAACTTGATGTCATGTACATATTAGATTGGCATTTGCCCTGTATTGCAATCTCAGGTATGGGAGTACGTCTACAAGAGCTGTGAGATGGAAAAGTACCATGTGCCCTAGTTTAACTAACATGAGACAGTCCCCCTTTAATGCTAACAGCATCTATGACAATTTCTCGTTTTAGAATGCTTTTATAGATATTTAGAAATACATATCAGCACGCTAATTTTAAGCAAAAATCACATCAGAAACAGCTTTCCCATTACTCCTCCCCCTCCAAAAGAAATCACAGGCTATGACAGATCTTCATAAGGGTGGAAGATACAGTGTGTTAAAAGCTGATATTATTTGTCTTATATTATCTGTTTTGTACTAACTTGACAGTTTTAATAAAGAAAGTATTAGAGCTTCTGAGAGACCAAGTATTCCATCTTGAGATAATTTCACAAAATTGAGTTTTATAATATTTATTTTTACATTGGGACAATAAGAAATACTTTAAATGCAAGTGAGAATCAGTTTTGTCAAAATAACCATTTTCAGGCTCAAAATATTGCCTTTTAAATTCAATCTCTTTTTGTCTGTCTCTGTTGTCTTTGGATTTTTGTTTTATACTCTCTGGAGAAATGCTAGGGTATTTACACTTTTCCTAGGAAATCAACCTGTTTACAATATTGTTGAAACTGTTACATCTCAGCAAAATACATCCTCTTCAATAACATTTCAATTTCCATCCCTTCCCAGGCAGCTTAGCAGTTTTAGTGACTGTGTGGCATCAGAAAAACCTGTTTCTCTAAAACTCCTTCTTTTGCCTCAAAGATCTTTTGTGATATTCCTTAATAGCACAATACAGACAAACTGGCAGCAGAAAAGAGCTTTGCTAAGGTTTGATATAAAAATATTGTAACTTCTAAAATAGTTTTGGAGTAAGATTAAATTGGGAATAGTTGGTTTTTTTGGTTAATTTTATAGAATCATAGAACAGCCCATGTTAGAAAGGACATTGCGAGATCAAATGGTTCAACTTCACGTGAGAAAAGGATCCTAGAACTTAACCCATAACCTGTAAGAGTTATTGCAAAGTTACACTACTGGCAATTCTTACAAGTAAATAGAGAATAAAAGGGACATTTTCAAACATTATTGAAAAAAAGGGTTACAGGACAGCCACAGGGAGAGGTGCTCTCAGTGGTTTCATTGCTTAGGTAATCTATATTTCTCAAGATAGCAGTGGCACAGACATATCACCATAACATATATTCTGAACAGTTTTGAAGGTATATACATAGCTCTTGTATAGTTCCACTATAAAATATATGCCTTTTTAAATTGTGGAATGTTTTTTGTTTGTCTGTTTTTGTTTAGCATTTAAGTAAATAGCAGTCAGACTTGTAATGAACTCTTGCTTTATTAACTGCAGTTACTTTGAGTTAAACTTTTTTGGTATTTTCAAAAAATTCCTTATAGGGAATTAAAAAAAAAATAATTAGCTGAAGAATTCATGAACAGGAACCACTCAGGCCATCCTTTCCAGGAAGTTAAAACTTCTTGCTCAATTAAGTCAAGAATATCAAGAACGCTACCAAACTGACTTAGACCTACACTCCATTCACTACCACCTTTAGGTAATTTATTTCCTGTGAATTGCTAAGAAAAACTCACAAGAGTTTTGAAGTTCTGCCTTTGTCAAAGGAAGAAGATATCAGAATATTTGCAACCAGTTTATTGTGTTGTTATTGTTGTTTTTTTTTTTTTGTTTGGTTTGGTTTGGTTTGTTGGTTTGTTTCTTTGTTTTTCCTTTAAATACAGTCAATCACTGATGCTCTGGGAGATGTAAAAGGAGGAAATCTCTCCAGTTGTTTGTTGTGGAAAACAGACTGTCCCACTCTGAGTGGCTGGCTGAATTATGAGAATTAATGACAATCATTACCATTATCTTCACATAAGACTGTCAGTATTATGAACATACTGAAGAAAGTGCAGTGCTTCATGCTGTCTCCAATGAGGACAGCAACTAACATATCAGCTCAGTCCAGAAGCCACCACAAACAAAACACCTCAAACATGCCATAGAATTTTTTCCTACAAATTGAATCAAAATATATCAAAAATATCTCCAAACAGTGATCAATTGATTACCTGTCTTTCTATACTTTATAGCTTTTCAAAACTGGAAAGTGCACTTTGTCAAGGGTTTTCTAAATCTGCATCACAGTGCATGCCAATTAATATAAGGAAGATGACACCTCTTGTGACTTAAATCAATTCCCCGTACTATAAGGCTATAAACATGGAAAGATATTTCTATGCCTGTGTTTTTATATATGTTTCTGTGTCTAAACCAGCAAGCTGCAGTGTTTTTAAAACTCTTGCTAATGGAGAGATTTCTTTAATAACCTCCACAACTGTTTATAACCACATCAGGCTGTTTCACTTCAGAACCTCTAAGATCCCTGTGGCAACAGCAGCAATTACTTACAAGGAAAAGTAATGTTAGGGAAGTATTTAAGGCATTCTAGCTGTCTTTATTGCAATATAGCAGCTGGAAACAAGGAAGAAAATTGCCATACTATGACCAGACATCTCTCCATGGAACACCATCAAGTGATCCATGGTTCACTGGCAGTCCACAGCCTCCAGTTTGCCTTAGGTAACAAATAACTGGTCTCATTATCCTGGTAAATACCTTGGGGCAACACAGAGGCAAAGAATCATTCTCTTCAAGCAATGTGCTTTGGGAAAAATACCTGCAAATGGAGTATCTTCGAGTCCTAAAGAAATCCTTTCCTCAAGAGACTACTCTTTACTTTTGTGACTGAACTGTTCCTGAATTCCAGAGAGGAGAGTGAGCTAGAGCCTCAATGAGAAGAAGTAGAGGAGTCAGGACCCTGATCCTTTTAAATTCATCCCTATATTATGAGTTAAATGGCCCATAGGCAGTGAATTTCTGGTCTCATCATAATTTTTTTAAAAAAGAACTACAGCAAAAACACACATTAAAATGGGCTAGATTTGCAAGACTATGAAATTATTTGAAGAAACACTGTTAGCTACAGGTCTCCATCTAGACGCTGTGTCACTGATCATAACACCCTGAAGTCAGTTCTTAATCTAAATTACTGTCTACACATCTAACCTGCACTTCCTGAGCTTCCCTACGAGGATGTTATGGGAGGCAGTGTCAAAAGCCTTGCTAAAGTCAAGTTAGACAACATCCACTGCTCTCCCCTCATCTACCCAGCTAGTCATGCCATCACAGAACATTATCAGATTGGTCAGGTATGATTTCCCCTTGGTGAAACCATTATGACTATTCCTGATAACCTTTTTTTCTAATCTGCATAAATTTGCAAGCGTAAAATATGTAGCAAATAATTCTGTAGCTCACAAATTACTATAATCTGCTCAAATGAGAATCCAATAGCTCATTCAAAATTTCTTTGCCTCCCAACTCACTAATAATTTGCAGACTGTACATGTTAATATTTTAAATAATACATTTTAATGTCAAAACAATTCCAGTGCCACTCAGACAGCTATTATTTTGCTCACAAGTACATAAAAAAAAAGAAATTAAAAGAGTTATAGTATACAGAAATTTTGTGATTCATACCTCTATTTACTGAGTAATACTGTTTCTGGATTAACTGCTACCTTAAAGCATAACAAGTATAATTTATGAACACGTGAACAAAATATTGAAGAATTTTCTTATTATTCTGGTTTATAATGCTGT
Organism: Ceyx melanurus; assembly: GCA_024611195.1. Lineage (NCBI taxonomy): Eukaryota > Metazoa > Chordata > Aves > Coraciiformes > Alcedinidae > Ceyx > Ceyx melanurus. The sequence continues at coordinate 10,304 of JANHGL010000081.1, read as the reverse complement.
GATTCTGACACTACAAGATGAATGCATGATAATATATAATGCTTTAAGGCTACCACTTGTCTTGATTTGCTTGGGACTGTAATGACATTTAGAGAAAACAAACATTTTACCCAAGAGTTCACAAACTACTGATAAAAACTATAAATTGTAATTTTACAGGATGAGAATAGAATATAATAGAATAGACAGAACAGTTCATTTGGAAGGGACCTACAACAATCATCTAGTCCAACTTCTTGACCACATCAGGTCTGCCCAAAAAGTTAAAGCATATTATGAAGGGCATTGTCCTAATGCCTCTTAGTGATAAGGTTCCTCTCTAGGAAGTCTGTTCCAGTGTTTGACCACTCACTCATTAAATAAATGTTTCCTAATATCAAGTCTGAACCTCCTCTGTGCAGCTTTAAACCATTCCCACATGTTCTGCCACTGGATACAAGGGAGAAGAGCGCAGCACTTCCCTCTCCCCTTCCTCTCTTCAGGAAGCTGTAGGAAGCAGTGATCCAAATTTAGTGACTAATCAGATCCACAAGCAAAATACAGCAAATACGATCCCAGACACTGCAAATAACTGTAGTAATTGTAATATATAACATAGTATGTGCCATTAGACATATGCCACAAAAAGACAAAATGTTCTTTTTTTTTCTCACACTTGGCATAAAGGATAAGGAAGGAAGGATGGAAGAATTTCTTTTCTTTGCTTGGTATGCTACTCTTCCTGAAGATATATTATTATAGTCTTTGGAAAAGCAAAATATGAATGTGAAATGAACTATGTATCAGCAAAGTATTTCACTGTCAAAAGACAAAAGGGGAAAGGGGAAAGTGTGCATAATAATTTTCTTAGTCTTTTCTTCAGTTCAGCTATCTAAGGCACAGTGGAGTTAATTAGACTGTTTTCATGAGTGAGTTGAGAAAGGTGGCTCACAGAGGGTATGGGTTTAGAAATGTTATTAAGTTTGAATTCATGCTGTCATTCTTGGTTATGAAGTGCCTTTCTAAAGCTTTAGTTTCTAACAAAATCAAAATTATATCTACAGCAATTTCAGGAACAGATTTCCAAGTGCAAAACAGTCTTGCCCTTCCCTCTTCACAGCTGTGTGTTTGCTGGCTCTAGTACTGTGTAGCTGTGAAATGAACAGAGATGTAGAAAAAAATAAAAAGGCTAGCAGTGCAGACTTTAAGCGACTAGTTGGGAAAAAAAAAAAAAAAAGTGTCTCTGGAAGATCTCAAAATCCATGGCTAATATTCCTAACAATGTCTAATAGAATTTTTTAAAAGGGATTTTCCAGAACAAACCCATTGTAGAGGACAAAAATGTATCCTCCGTCACCAGAGCATCCACCTCATTCAACAGTGGACCCACATTTTTCCTAGTCTTCCTTTTCCTACTGAATGACTTGAATAAGACCTTTTGGCTGTCTTTTACATCATTTGACAGATTTAATTCCAAGTAGGCCTTAGCCTTCTTTGTTGCATATCTACACAATCCAACAACTTTCCTATATTCTTTCTATGCGACCAGTCCCTTTTTCCACATACTGTAAATTTCCTTCTTCCATTTGAGTTTTTATAGAAGGTTCCTATTCATCCATGAGGGTATCCTACATCCTCTACTTGATTTTTTGCTCATATGGATGTAACAATCTTGAGCTTGGAGGAAGTGGTTCTTAAATATTAACCAGCTTTCATGGGCTCCCCTAAGAAAGTTGGTTGGCCTAGCCTTTTCCCTAGCTGGATGGAATGGCATGTGCATTGACATCTTGGACCCCATCCCCCAAGTCCTTCACTTTAAAGCCTGCCTTACCAGGCTGGTTAGCCTACTGCAGTTCCATATTGTATTGTAACATGAAGATACATTTCCTGAGGTGATGCTTTCTGACCTATAACTCCAGTGGGGATTATTTTGGCCACTGTTAAGTCAAGGCTTCTGTGGTTGCACAGATTGCTATTAATGTTTCTGCCACACGTTCTTCCACATAAACTGCCTCTACTTACTGACTCCTGAAGGAAGTAACAATTGTGAGTGAAATATTCAGGTGGCTATGGAAAATACATTCACTAAGTCTAAAACAGAAAAAAAAAAAAAGAAGAGGAACATGGAATTGAAAAACAAGTCATGCAGTATACTATCATATAACTGAGCTAAAATGAGTGAGACAGATGCATGCTGACAGTATTCTGTGGTTCAATCTGACTATTTGCCTACTGTTCTAACATAGAAGATAGTTACAGTCATTGGCAAGATCTGAAAGGACTATGGCAGACAGACAACAATATTACCTCAAGCTCATGTATCTTGTGTTTCTACAATGCTGATTTGGGCTGAACATCTGATGCTCAACCCAGCCCAGACAGTGACACTTCAGGGCATGCACAACAGAAAAATTTCAAATGTTTAGATGAGCTTTCGTGTAAATGCTTATGCATCCTGAGTGCTGCTTGCCAGTTTTGGAAGGTTTTTCTTAATTTCCCTGTTGGACATATGCACCTAAATTCACCTAATTTGTAGTGTTATTGCTCAATGCTACTTGGCTCTTACCTATAGCAATTTGTTTATAGTCCTTAGTCATCTGCAGCATAAGAACATAGTTTTGGGGTTGTAAAATATTTATATGTAAAATACGTATGTAGCACATAATGCAGCCCATGAAGTCCTTATTGACCCTACTTTGAACAAGATACATTTGGAACTTGAATTTCTGAGTATTAAGCTGGAACATCAGTTTCCTCCTAAGTGTTTACCAGATGCAAAACCTACAGTGTTAACTTATCTCTTTGATTTTGGATCCAATTGATGATGTCTTAGCTGCTGTGGCATATTAAAAGAAGTAGAGTTAATACCAGAAAATTAAATTCATTAAATTGTATAGGATTAAAATATTCAGAGTTCATATGAACTTCTGAGCTGCTAATGTCACACAAACATTAATGACTGATATTTTTAAGCAATTCAAAATTAATAAAGTAATTTCTTAAAGTGGAAACTTTAGTGCAGTTGCAATACTGTGTGAAAAATATCTCCTAAAGCAAATGATCAGAAATGTCTGTTACTTAGTGTATCAACTATGGAAAAAGAAATTAAGGTTCATTATATTAAAACTTGTACCATACAACATCATGGAGTCATTTTTTAAAGATACTTTTGATTTAGTAAAAATGCAAGTGAATCATTAATTGGACATTTTATTTTATTTGTGTTTTGAGGGTTGTTTTTGGTTTGTTTTTCCTTTTTTTTTTTTGTTTGTATGTATGTTTGGTTGTTGATATTTTGTTTTGGTTGCTGATATTTTGGTTAGGGTTTTTTTTGTCATTTGTTTGATTTGGTTTTTGTTTTTGTTTTTTTCTATCCACAGTAGCTTTTCAGTAAATGGACCATTTTACTTAGATCAAAATCTGTTAGTCTCTTCCTATACTGCAATATATCTTGTGGACAGTTCTTTCCATTGCAGAAAAACAGGGTTTTTAAATCTGGTTTTTGAGATTGTTTTATCATGTGTAAACATCTTGATATGATTTGGGGTTCAGTTCAGATCCAAATTCATAGATTTTTTTTTTCCTCATATGTCTCAGTTGCAGCTGGCAGCTCCTACAGACAATAATTTATAACAAGTTTCCTCATAAAAATTGCATCCTTTCTAGGCTAAAATGAAGTGGTTTGAAATTTTCCATCTATTGTCAAAAAAAAAAAGAAAAAAAGGAAGTTGCAAATTCTTCACTTTTCAGCTTCAAATTTAAGCTCAGCATTTCACAGAAGCCAAAAGCTGATCAAAATATGTAATCTGTAAAAGCCTGAGAGTATTAATGTCTCAAACCTTTTCTATGGTGATAAGACCTGAATGGAGATTGAATAAGGCCTATCTGAAGAAAGGGTTTGTCAATGAGGTTCAATTGTTCTGTCCTTGCCTGATTCAAGGCATGCTCTGAAGATATTAACAATAGGAGGAGATAAGTTCTTCATAGGCTGATCCATGCCTTTCCCTTACTTCTGTTAACAGCTGTGACTGCTCAAGTTCTATAAGTGGACACCACACTAGAAGGAGATAATGCAAATTAGCAGTGCTTCTACACTTCCTATGTAAACTGGGGATTCCACCCATAACCCAAATGTATAAAGGGACAGTAATTTATTGATCTGGGTGCACTCACAACGAACTCAAGATTTAGGATTTACTCGGGATCCTCTAAGAAGTTACTAGACGCAAGGGTGGTGTTAACTTACTTTCTATCTTACTCTCCCCCCTGTCATTTTCTTTTGGTACTCACATTTCTTTTCCTTTCCTTGACAGACATTACCTAGTTGTGCCTTAAAGAGGTTAGGAAGAAAATAACATCTGAGCCAAAACACCTTTATCCACACTGTTTATCGTTGTTAGGCGAAAATCAAGGGGCAGAATCTTTTAGGGGATCATAAAGATTAAAATCCCTCATCATCCATTGAGTGGGATATCACCTCACATTTAGAAAACATAGAAAAACTTTATGAACTTGGCAAGAAGTTGTCAGACTGTTTTAATTTTATATAATCTACATTTCATTATTAACTGCTGTTTGGATGATTGTAACTATCAGATGTGATCAGAGAGTCATGGAAGACAGAAAACCCTAAGACATAGTGTAGCTTAAAATGTATTTAGACTTATTATATGCTTGTGAGTCCTCCTGAATGTTTCATGTCTTAACTTTAAAAAGTGTAATGCAAAATAGTACACAAACTCTTTAGTAATGTACTTTACAGCTCAATTATCCTTGTTAGAAAAATCACCTAATGTTCTGGTTTAACACCAATTAGCAGCTAAACCCCAAACATTCACTTTCTCACTCTCCCTTTATGGATTGGAGAAAGAACTGAAAGTGTAGTAGTAGAAAAGGTAAAGACAATTTAACAGAGAAAACAAAACGAGGAATTCATTCACTACTTGCCATCAGCAGGCAGATATTTAATGATGCTCAGTAAAGCAGGATTCTGTCATGCATAAGCTTGACTTGTAAAGACAAATGTCATAACACCAAAGATTTCTGAAATATTTATTAGTTGCAGCTTTATAGCTCAAATATTTATGAATTAGGATATTATTTGAAAGATTAATTTAGAAAACAAAACCAAAAACAACCACCATCAAACAAACAAACAAAAAGAAACCCCAAACCAACAACAAAACCAAACAATACAAGAAGATTTTTGAGACAAACAAAACTTATACATTACACTATATCAAGATAAAACCTAAACTAGAAAATTGAAACTGTTATAGTGTTTATGAATTTAAGAAACTTTAGGAATGATCTCACCATAAATTTCAGGGACCACTAGCTATCCAGATTATAGCACTAATTAATATGCCTTCAAGCATTCAGCAGTATAGTCTTAAAACTTTTGGGAAAAGTTGATGGGTTTATGTGTTCTGTTGGAAAACCCAATGAGAAAAAAATAATACACTATACACATGAAAAGTGTTAAACCAGCAACAAACCAATTCTTCTGGCAATATAAGAGCCAGTTAGATATTTTTCAACAAAATCCTTTTTTTGTCAGGAAAGCACATCTTTCAATGAATGAAAAAGTGAAGTGAAAATGAAAAATGTTCATTTTAGTGGTTTCAGTTTTCCATTCAACTATATATATATATATGCTATAATTTTAGAAGAAGTAGCTTTCATAAGCTTGAAATATTTAACTTCTCTATATCTCTCAACTGGCTTTCATTCCCTTATCATACTGAGTGTAAATTATTTTTGTTTACTTTCATAGTCCCACTTACCCATAATCTGTCACAAAGTGATGAAAGGTCAACTCTTACGTCTGTATGGCTCATGATACTGTTATTTATCACCCACTGGTTCAATTTATAAACAAAGTCCTTTGCACTTTTTCCCACTCTAAACTACTATAACCACCCACAAAGCTAACTCACTGTTGTCATAGAGAAATACTGTTCCACTTTCAGAGAGTTTTACAGATTTATAAATGGCACATAATTAACAGGCAATTTAGAATCAACATCATCAATAGAACTAATAAACCACAATCCCACATAGTGAGAAAGTCTTAATATACACCTAAACATTTCCAAATGCCTTTCTGTAACTCAATGCCCACCTCAGACTTTGTGCACCCCTTTACCCTCCAGCAGTATAGATTACCATGCTTACACTGCTCAGCGTGTGAGTGCAGGTTCCCCCTGTGCAGATACTTTTGTAGAGACATAAGTGCTCCTGCTGTGCATGCACACCTACCACTGCTGGTACCCTGCCCAAGATGGGCAGGTGCCCCACACGGAGCCACATGACCCAGAGGAGACTCTCCTCCATGCCACCCATGTGTCGTTGTGCTTGGCTGAGTTCAGGCTGCTCCTGTGCTGCACAAAAATCTTCTGGGCCTGGCCCAAACTGGTCTGGGGTTGCTGAGGGTGACTTGTCGGTTTTCAACCAGGGTTACTGCTCTTTCTCTTGTTCCCAGGGGTCTTTCCCAAATCCATTACAGTCTTTCATGCTTTTTTGACACTGCTCCCAACCCAATGACTTCTTGGCTACTAAAAAGTCTTGGTAATTCCCTGATCACTGTTTAATTAGGCTGCTGGTTATTGTCATCTTCCTTTTTACCAAAGCCATTGTGGGGCAAACGCCCCCTCAAATCTCTTTTTGTAAGTCTCCTTTATCTGAATTTATATGCAGGTGACATACAGATGTAACTTCATATCAGACTAAGCACTCATTTCTTTGTCTCCATCTGATGCTTAGTAAGGCACTTTTTTCTCTTATGTTATGCTTGGGGAAATTGGAACATGTATAACATCTACCCCAAAAGTAGTGCCATTGCATATGGAAAAAAAAATACTATAATGTATAATAAATATTTACTTTAAAATGTATTTTAATATCAAATTATTAATATGTCAATAAAATGGTAATTACGTTTAAATACTACCCACTTATACAAACTATGTAGACATATACATTAATTATTATTGATGTATAATGTTATGATCATATTAAATCTCAGTGGAGCTGAGATCCATTTATCAAATTCAAGAACCTTAGTATTGAAACAGAATGTTTCATGGTTTGTTTCCACCCCAATGTGAAATGCAGACACATTTTGTTATGTCAAGGTATCACTTCATATAGAAACGATTTTTCATTAATTATTATTTTAAAACTGAGCAATGTCACAGAATATTTAAACATTTTCATTATGTCCTATATTTTATCCATATGGTGTAAAATTGAAAACTTTAGTCTGAGATGAAATAGTGAACAAGTTATAAGGTATTAAATGGCCCCCTAGAATCAGTTGTCCATGTTATTTTAATCCAAAAAAAAACTCAGCTTTCCTACTGTGGAAGTACACTGCATGGTGCATCAGAGTATAGGTGAGAATACAGCTGGGAGATGGACTTCTTTCTGGACTACGACTCCCATGAAGAGGTAAGCATTACAAATTAGTGGCTTATAAGGAGATTCTACTATTTCATTTTCTTAGTTTAAATAACATTTTAGCTATTTTTAGAAATGAATTTATCACTTTTGACTGATTTCTGCAGCTACAACAGCATTTTGTTAGTACAAATGCTAGAATTTAAATATAGGTCATCACTACATAGATATGCTGCTGCTGCTGCTAGCTGCACCTTTTTTAAATTCCACTTTCCTATCATCCATTAAAAGTTTGTCCACTGACAAGAGGAAACATTTAGAAAGGAAAATCAAAGGATCACTGAAACCTATATGTGAAGTTTGCCTGCAAGCACATTATAGTTATCTTGATTTGTTTAGAATTTGTCTCCATATACTATTCTTTGTTCAAGGACTACTTTAGGATGACTGACAGTGCTTGCCTCACATTAAAGTAAATATGAACAGTGAAAGAAGGAAGAGGTTATCAGAGGTACACTCACTTTACAGAACTTTGTTGCTCCTTCTGTCTGGCCTAAACATTACACTTTCATACAAAACTTCAACTAGAGCATGCAAGTTCTTCAATCATATTCTGTTTGTTTGTGGGCTGGAAGATGAAAATGTATATTCAAAAAGAAAACTGTTTCAAATTGCTCGATTTGGTTGGGTTTTTTTATTATTAAGAAAAATATATTTGTCCTTGTTTTCTCAATAAAGTAAATATTTTAAATAGATGATGAAGTAAGAATTTTCTCCATTCAGAATCTCTGCTTATTTCATGTGGAATTAATTCCTATGCAGCTTGTAAGGAAAATGGGAGAGTAATTTCCTCTTAAAATTGTGGTCTTTTCTTCCTCATAGTGAGAGAAGTACAGAGAACATCTAGTAGAAAATAAGTGAAATATAAAACAAAATATTTAGTAGTGAACAATAAGTCTATCTTTCTTCACTTCATCCAATAAATAAAATTCAACATCTTGCCATTTTAATGTAATCAACAAATGGTTAAATTCTGTTTCAAAAGGTATACCTTTTTAAGTCATCTTTCTTGTGGGAAAAAAAAATGTCACATTTGACCACTGAGATTTTGATATTATTTCTATGCTTGAAAAATACACTAAAAACTTCTACTTGTCTAGGCAAGGAAAGCTCTGACCTTTTCTCAGTTGAAGTACCTGAATAATACGGTGATGATGACCACATAAAGAACTATATAATGTGAATCTTCACTTTCCCTGAGGGAAGAAGCTTATCTTACAGGCTACCTATTCCAGATCAGAAACTGAAGTAAGATAAAATCTCTTCCATTTCTACTGTGTATTAAACTTTCTGCTCTGTAGTTTATGCTGTTAAATATAACTTTTTAACCTGAACTTTTAGCTTTACTTACTATTTAAGATTCTGTGCAGCAGAATTTTGAACAAACCTATAATAGTAAAATTTTAACCCTTTTTCAAAACTTCATTGTGCATGGAAATTGCTTAAGCAATTTAGTTAATATTTCACAAAGGTATGCAATAAAAACCCACCTGTATTTAATAAATGTTTTCTAACTGCTGATACTGTATTTTGGATATATGCAAATATATTACATTAATGGAATCATTCTCTTGAAATGAGTCAAAATCGATATTATTCCATTAATCCTTTACCTGACTTAGAAAAAAAAAAAAAAAAGTATTAATATGGAGAAACGTCTATGTTAATTTTTCAATATATTTTATAATTATTTTCAATAAATAATTATATTATTGAATATGTTGTCAATTGTACATTATAAAGATATAGCATACTTTCCTATTTAGAATAAAATAAATTAAGAACTTTGCAGGTGTACAAAATAAGTGCATTTCTGGTCAGTAGTTTTAAACTTGCAATGTTCTTACAGTTCAATTTTTTTTAAAGTTTTTAAATGGCTAAAGTGTTTATTGATTCTCTTCTTTGTTAATTTTAGTTACATGTTCTACTATGTTTCTATTATGTGTAGCTTGTAATATTGTAATAAATTACTAGTGGGAAGTGTGTCAATATCATGAGGGACAAATGACTACAGACCCTCTAGAAAAATATATGTGGGATACCTACAGGTAGTGATCAAAGCAAGTTACTGTTTTGGATTCTATTCTTTCCTGTTACTATTCTAAGATTAAAGCACTTATAACCTATTTGCTTTTTATAAACTAGATTTAAATATACCAGGACTATCTATAAAATATTACTTAGTATTAACAACTCTTCCCTGAGTCCCAGAAATGTGGTTCTTAGTGCTTCATCATCCATGTAATCTACACTGGAATTAATTTCAAGAGCTCTGAAGCAATGCAGAGGCATTTTCTGTTGTGTAACGCACTGCTGCAGTTAGTAGTCCCAGCCAACCAGTCTCTCAGTGTACCTCTATTCCTGTTGAATAAACATCCTATGACCTAAGGAGGCCTCCCATGCTGCTCTCAGTGATTCAGCAGCCTGTAAGAGACAATCGATACATAAAGAAAGAGCACTTAAAGTCCTTAAGTCCTTGTATCACTTTGATCATGGAAGATAAATTTGACTCATTAAAAGCTGTGACATTGATTGCATTGATATGTCTGAATTTTGTTCAAGGTCTTCACAAATTCCATTTAGCTATATTGGCACATAGTGGGTTTTTTTTTTTAAAAAAAAAAAAGAAAAGAAAATTCAAAAGAAGATCAAATTATATTTCATTAAAATTGGATTCCACCTGTTTCATCTAGATGTAAACTACCCACAACTGAATTAAAACATTTATTTTCTTAGTGAAAGACATGGAGAAAATTAGTGCTTTCTTCTGGAATTCTTCAAGCTTCTTTCTGCATTTGTTAGTCCAGATAACAGGTCATGGGAACATTATAAATAAGTACCTAACAATAGAAAATAGTATATAT
>JANHGL010000080.1:0-25278 GCA_024611195.1 Ceyx melanurus | reverse complement strand
GGGCGGGGGCCGCAGGAAGAGCGACCTTGCACGAGCGGCGGCGGCGGCTGGGGGTGTGCAAGGTGTGTGCGCGGAGGAGGGGGTGCCGCTCCGCCTCCCGGCTCCGGGCGTGCTGCGGGATGCTTGGCGGAGAACCGGCACACGGCACCGCCGAGGTTGGAGGGGGGTGGTGTGGTGTGGTGTGTGTGCGAGGCCCGCAGCGAAGGGGGGGCTGCGGCCAGGAGGTGGGGGGGGAACGGTAGCACTGCGGTGTCCTCGCATCTCCCCCCTTCCTTCCCCCCCCCCATCGAAACGCTTGTTGCTGAGCGGGGAGAAGGCACCACGTTTGCCGGCAGCCGCGGGGGAGGCGACGGGGCTGGCCCGCGGGACCGCGTGGGGCCAGGGCCGGCGCCGTGGGGTGTCACCCGGCAGCCCCGCATCTGGACAGGCTCGCTCGCCCAGGTAGGTACCCTCGCAGCCCGCCAGCAGCCCCTGGGGCGGGCAGGGATGTGTGGGGAGACGGCTTCCCCCGCATGCGGAGAGCCCCGCGGCCCGCTCCCCCGTTCACCCCCCTCCAGCTCCGCATCCCTACGCTCCACAGACCCGCAGCCACCTGCTTGGGTCTGGCGACCCTGAGCGCAGGGCAGCCGGATGCTCCCATCCCTTCCCGAACGCCTGAGCAAGGCGGGTAGCAGGAGACAGCTGCTGCTTTTCATGGACATGCCCCTCCAGCCAGCAAGGGCAGCCCAGCACCCTGGCTGTGGGCACTGGCGAGGAGAGCTGGCTCAGGCTGCATCGAGGGAGTTGCACCTCAATGCCACTGTACGGGGTGGCTGCAGTCTCCCATGATGAAGCAAGGGGCGATGTTGGGATACCAGACCGGGTGAGGAATCGTTGGGACACCAAAAAAAGGCAAGGAAACTTTTCCTGGGAGGAAGCTTCCTTGTGTGGTGTTCCTGGGTGAGGAAGCACCGTCTCCTCTGATTTCCAGGATTGGACCTCCTGCCTGGCCAAACCATAGAGGATGAGGGGCCATGAACCTCCTTTCAGGGCCCTTCCTCCACTCCTGTGTGTCCTTGTCCTCCCAGGGCTGTCACAGGAGGCAGTGGAGCCCTGAGCCACGACGGGTGGAAAGATGGCCGAGAAGCTGGTGCCCGGGGACCTGTTCCTGAGGAAGACCCGGGAATCGGTGTCATCCCTGGACTCGGACAAGCTGGCACCCATCTCACCTGAAGCAGGTGGCGAGGAGTCATCCGACAGCGAGGGCGAGCAGGACAGTTCCCACAAGCTCATCCGGAAGGTGTCCACCTCGGGGCAGATGAGGAGCAAGGTCAGGGATGTCAGGGCCTTGGGCAAGGGGCTGGCTGGTGCTTGTGCTCCCTGCTGAGAATGGGGTGGGGGGTGTTTACCCACTTGGGGCTGTTAATCAGTGCCAGGCACTTGCTGCTTGCAGACCCAACTCAGCCAGTGCCTGGGTCGGTGCCAGGAAGGGTCTGGCCCTCTGTGCCCTACAGAAGGGTGCACGGAAAAGGTGCATACTCACAGTGGCAGGGTCAGCACTGGTCCTGTGTGCCTATGGAGCATGGATTTTACCCCATCAGTTGGGGTCAGGGTCTTTCCCATACCTGGACCACCCTCCCCAGTGGTACTCATGCCATGTTTATGTTCCCTGGTCTTCCCCTACCTGTCCTTGGGGAAAGGGGGTTCTTTCAGGAAAGCTCTGTCCCATGGCTGCTCTGGGGTGAGATTTAGGGTCATTGCAGTGCTGTGGGCTCCTGGGATCCCACACCCCACTGCAGGCACCATGCATGAAGGGCCTGATGGGTGGCAAAACAGAGTCTGGTGCCCCAGATTAATTCATCTGTCCCGGTTCCCCCACACACCTGCAGCCTTTCCTAGATCTGGGTCCCGTGGTGGTTTGCTGAGTGGATGAGGACACCTGTGAGGTCAGACATCACACTCTTTTGCCTCCCGGCTGTTGGCATGAGAGCAGCTTGTGTGTGTGCATGTGCAGCTTGCTCAGAGGAAGCTATTTTGGTAGGACCTCGAAAAATGCAGGGTGTGATGACAGTGAAATGTCCATGCACCTCCTGTCTGAAATGCAGGGAGAAATAACCTGGGCTGAAAGGATAGGTGTGAAGCAGGGATAGAAGGAGGTTGGGGAGGGGCATTTTGGGGAGGGTGATGTGAGCACGGTGCAGAAAGGATGCTCTGGACACTGTGCCTGGTGAACCTTGCTGAGGGGCACTCAGGCGCTGCTGCACCATGAGGGGGAACCTCGCCCTGGGGCTGTACCAGAAATCCCTCTGCAGCCAGCTTCCAGCCCCAGCTCCACCTCAATGAGGATCTGATGGCTGTGCCACCCCAGGGAGGGGGCACAGCTGAGAAAACACTGTAGGGGATATGCAGTGGCAGAGTAAGGGGGTGCCTTGAGCTCTGATGTTGGATGAGGTGAGCATGGAGGGAGGCAGCAGGGATGGGGTAGTGTGCTGGCTCTGATGGTAGTTTGAGGGTGCTGAGGGATGGGACATGCTCCCCTCCCACTGGACCAGGTCTGGCTGTTATGACAAGCCTGATGCACTGTCATGAGGGGAGCAAAGGATGTTTGCCATGGGGTGTGGAAGTTGCACACTCCGAACCCACCACTGCAGGTGGTTTTCCCACTTGGCAGGAGACAGTAGTTCTGGGTCAGTCAGAACTGTGGGGATCTTGCCAAGTCCCTCTGACTGCTCAAGAACTGTGCCTCAGTTTCAAATTTTCTGGTGCAGGCTGGTACCTCCTGTGCATGCTCTAGCCTGGCTGCCAAGTGGGTGCCATGGGCTGTGCTAGGATGCAGGGTGCTGCGGGGGGAGAGCATGGTGGGAAGGCAGGCTGATGGGCTCATAGGGATGCTTATTTCTGTGTATGAGTCCTCAGCACCTTGCTGGCAGGAAGGCAGCAGCCAGTGGAGTTTGTCATGTGGCATTTACTGTGCTGGAGGGGTTTGCTGTGCTGTGAGGCATGGGGAATATTACAGTGAGCCGTCAGTGCCAGAAAACCTGAGAGAAAACAGTGGATGGCCGGGCAGTGCCCGTGTCCTTCAGTGGCACAGGGACACTGGTGTGCCCTGAGCTCCCAGCCCAGGTCTCAGAGCCCCTCTGTGTCATCAGCTGGTCTGGTCCTGTCTGCTGACAGGATACGTGTGAGGAAGGCTGAGCTGCCAGCTCCCTGCCTGCCAGGGCTGCTGCCTGCATCTGCCTGGTCGGTGTCAGCAATTGGCCATGCAGGAGGTGATGCCGCCCATGCTGGAGAGGCGGGTGGCGTGATGGATGGGCAGGCAGAAAGGACATGGCCAGGTTAATGGCCCATGGAACTGGGAGAGAGGAGAGGCAGTGAGAGTTGGGCAGAGCTGGTGCTGGAGGGTCCATGCGTATATGCTTCTCCCAAACATAAGTGTTTTCAGTATCGAGGTTCAGTGGTTTCTCTGAGAATACCTTTGCCTTGGTCCAGATGAGCAGGGCCATGTTTATCAGCCTGACTCTTCAACGGATGGGCTCCTTCCTTCCCTATGGAATTGAGGATTTTGTGATGCGACTGCTGCTACCACCCAGGTGGGGCTGTCTCTGGCTCATAGCTGTGCCGTGGCACATGTGCTGCGTGGTCCTTTGGCCACAGCCATGGCAGACACTTTTCCAAGCCTCTTCAACACCCCTGGGCACTCACGTGGGGTCAGGATGGGGCAGAGACTGGGGCAGGTACCTAATCAGCACACAGTTAATGAGGGAGAGCCTTGTGTCAGAGCTGCAGCTCCCAAGAGATAACCATGTTAGCAGCAGGGAGAGGGGCAGACTGACCTATTTTTTGGTCATAGGTTGTGCTTGGGGTGCTGAAGGGTCCTGTCCTGTTGGGGGGCTGATAAAGGTCAGGACCCCCACCCCACTGTTCACTCACACTGTTCACACTGACAAGGGGGACCCTGGTTGCTGGTGATGGGGGTGAGCAGCTTCCCCATGCCAGGGTGTTGTCTGTCCCCATGGGGGCAGGAGAGGCTGAGGATCATTTTGAGATCTGCTGAATGCTTCCTGATGGCTGCTCCCCATTTCCAGTGCCCCCCCACAAATGGCCATTCCCTCATCCCCTCCTCAAGCATGCCCATCAATCATGTCTCCCCACTCCACACCCCCAGATTGGCTTTCTCCAGGCTGTAATTGCGGGGCGCCCCGTGGGGTGCTTTGTGCAGCTTCGGCACAGAGGCGGTGAGACCATTGTACTTGGTGACAATGACAACTGCCAGGCACAGGTGCCCCTGCTGGGCTGAATGGCCCCATGATGGATGGGGTCTTGCTGCCGCCCCCTCTTCCTCCTCCTCATCATATAAAGAGCCTGCTTGTTGCTTGTGCCAGGTTTTGGGAGCACAAGGGCAGAGTGGGAGGGGGATGCTGTGCTCTGTCACTGGTCTCCTTGGGGCTGGGTATGGAGGGAAAAGGAGATGGGAAAGGAGGGAGCACTAGCTCTGGGGTACACCAAGACATTTGAGGTGCTGGCAAATGGGAGTGGGGGGGAGTACATCCTGCCCGCGTGGGCTGAGTACTCGGCTCCTGGCACTGCCTCGGCACGGGCTCTCCTGGCAGCTGGGTGGAGGCAGGGAGTGATCTAGCAGCTCCAGTTGCTTCAGCTCTGACTGCAGGGAACTGCAGGGAGTAACTGGTCCTGGGAGGCTTGCACCGGAGTCCAGGGGCTCGGGCACCAAGGGGGACACGGGGGTTGTGCGTGCCAGGGATAGAAGCATTGTCCATGGAGTGGGTACAATGGGCACAGCTGTAGTGGGCAGGGTATAGCTTGTCAGTCAGTTAGAAAGGAGGATTGTGTTCCCGAATTCCTGATGCTGGGGTATATCACAATTCCCTGTTGGGGCTGAGGGACCCGCCAGAATTCTCCTGAGGGACTTGGGAGTTCAGTGGGGTTCTTGATACCCTAAGGAATGGGAGCTCCTGGTCCTTGATGGAGGCACTGGATACCTTGGAGGCTCTGGGTGCCCCAGGGATGGGGTGAGTGGTGCCTGGGGGTGTAGGGGTGTTGGGGCATCTTCTGGGGGCATGTCAAAGTGGTGCTGCAGAGCCAGGCTGTGGGGACAGCTGCCCACCAAGGGCCAAATCCTGACTAAAAGCTAAGGAAAGCAAGGTGGGTCCCCTGGGGCCAGGCCTGGAAACCTCCTTCCTGCAGTGGGATGGTGTCATGTGGCTCCTTGGCAGTGCATCCTCCTCTCTTGACACTGATGAGGGACTGACTGGAGCATCTTGTACGGGAAGAGGCTGGGAGAGCTGAGACTGTTCATCCTGGAGGGAGTACTGGGGCCAGGGGTGGCTCAGTGATGTGGATACGTTTTTGAAGGGGTGGGTGCAGCAAAGTGGAACTGGGCTCTTTTCACTGGTGTCTGGTGGTGGGATAATGGGAACGGTCATGGGTGAAAAAATCAAAGACTGCATCATAACACAAGAAAAACTTTTTGCATTGTGAGCTTGGTCAAATGCTGCCACAAACTCAGAACTCGCGGGTGACTATGTCCATGGTCCTGGGCAGCTCCAGGTGATCCCCTTTGGGTTCCATGCCTAGAACTCCCTGCCAGCCCCAGCCATGCCATGGCCAGCCAGCACCAAAGCCCCGCATTGTTCCCAGCCTGGTGGCATCTGGCCTGCCAGGGGCTGGCAAGGTGACTGGTTGGTCACTGAGTCATCGCCCTGTGGTGGGACCATACTGCAGGGCATAGTGATACTGCCCTGGCACCATCCCTGCTGAGGAGGCTGCAGCAGGGCAGGGGAGGCTGGGCTTTCTCTCATTCATCAGGGCTCGCTGAGCTGCTGCCTGGGGTGTAAAGATAGCCCCAGTGTCACCAGCCGGATGTTGGTGAGGTTTCTCAGTTGTGCTGCCCTCTCCCCGCTCACATTTTCCATTATGCAAGCACCAGTCTCACCCATCAACGGCTGGGCAAGGTGGAAGAACCGTGGTGGTGCCTGCTGGTGCCTGGGCACGAGGAGTGGGGGGGGGGAACTGGCACAGGGTTGGCTGGCATGGGGTGCCTGCTGGCAGGATGCTCGGGGACCGATGTGGCTCTAGATGGGGAAGCATGAGCTCATTTCTATAGTGCAACTGGAGGTCATGACTGCAGGACGATGAGGCATAGGAGGGATTGCCCTTCTTCTGGGAGCTTCTTTCTTCATTCCTCTTCCCATTAATCCTCCATCCCCTCAATGGCCTGAGCTTTGGGGCACTGCGTAATGACATGTCAGGAATTGTGCTGGAATCTCCTTTCAGGGATCTCCCCCCAAGCATTGGGAAGGGGGATTTGGGTTCTTGCAATGGCAGTATGTTACATCCTCGGGGAGTGTGGATGAAGCTGAGGCTGTGGGGCTGTGGCAGCCCAAGGCACTGAGCTCCCCCCGAGCTGCCCGCTCACGGAAGAGCTCTGCCATATCGCAAAGCCTGATAAGGGTTCCAAACGACTGCAGCCCACGGAGTGTCCCACAGATGCTGGCAGCCCTGCAGCTGGGCTGCGTGCAAGTGCTGTCGGCTCTCCCCTGCTGTCCTGGCATCTACTGTCTTGGGAGGGGATGAACTGGGACCCATCTGGACTCTGGCACGTGCCCAGCAGGCTGCTGCGTTTGGAAGGGGGCGGCTGCCTGGGATGTTGCTGGTGCAATGCAGGTCGGTGTGCTGGCGGGTGTTGGGTCCCCTGTCCTCCTCCCCATTGTGTTGCCACAGGGCCAAGCAGATCCCATTAGGATCAGTGTAGGGCTGCAAACTAGGTGGGCAGCCAGCGTGGTGCCCACCAGCCATATGTACCAGCATTCCTGAGTAACAGCCTTCCTGGCTCTTCTCCAGCATCTCCTTTGCTGTCCAAGCTGATCCCAGCAGGAAAACTGTCCCACTGCAGCTGTGGTCAAACCCAGCTGTGCTATGGGCTCTTCCCCATAATGGTGGTGGCAGAGCTGGGAGAAGCAGTGTGGGGGTTCAGAGCAGCATCCTGGGGCTCTGCCTTTGTGCTGACAGAAGAGCTGGCATTTTGGGGTTCACCTTAGCCTGGAAGAAGCCCTGCTGGGGTGCAGTCCCAGAGGGAGGTGAGCTTCCCCAGGCTGTGCTTCAAGTGCCCTTGCCTTTACTGAGCACACAGCCAGCTTGTGGCATGGGGACCAGCCCAGTCCTGATGGGGAGCATTGCCAGTAGCTGGCCATCCTCCCAGGACTACTTTTGGCTGCATCCCCTGTGCGTACATCCCGGTGCTGTGTGCGCCAGAGGTGGCAGTTTCTCCTCCGACCCTGGGTTTGTTCTTGC
The DNA here is from genome assembly GCA_024611195.1 of Ceyx melanurus. Lineage (NCBI taxonomy): Eukaryota > Metazoa > Chordata > Aves > Coraciiformes > Alcedinidae > Ceyx > Ceyx melanurus. Next base: position 17,991 of record JANHGL010000080.1, on the reverse strand, counting down.
CTTTACCTCCCCATCCCATGTCTCTAGGACCCCCTGGTGCCTGGCACATCCCTGGTGGTGCTGAGCCTCTTGCATGGGAGAGAGCAGGGAGGGTCCCCGAGATAAGGCAGAGGAGGGTTGTGGCAGATCCACACAGAGGGCGAGCTGGCCTCAGACTGGCTGGGTAGGTTGTACATCGCTCAGGGCATCGTCATGCCATGACCCTGTGGGAACAGAGCTGGCACTGGCTTTGCTGTGGCTCCCTGAAGAGCTGGCTAGGGCTCACCAGCCAGAAAATCTGTGACTGGGGTGAATGGAGGGACTGGGTTTGGGGTGAGGGTGGCACAATGCACTCATGGCTGTGCAGCATCCAGCACAGAGCTCCTACCCTGGTGTCAGTGTCTCAGTGTCCCCGAAGGCTCTCTGGAGGGAAGAGGCAGCCCCTAATGTGTGCTGCAGGAGCATGACTCCTGCTCTTGAGAGCTATGGGGTACCTAATAGCCACTTGCTATAGGGGATTGTCTGGTGGGAGCTGCAGGGAGCCATCATGGCAGGGGTGATGCCACCCTGGTGTGTCCTGCCCACTGCTCACCCCAAGTGCTGGCCTTCATCTTCACCACCCCTTTCCTGTTTATGAAAGGGAAATGTCAGGATTGCTCAGTGCAGGGGTCCAAAACTGCTGAGCCACTGGGGAGTTGCTTCTACACAGAGCAGCACTGGATGCTCCTGTCTGAGACCCATGGACAAAAAAATCAGGTATATGTGGGTGACTCACTCCAGTGAGACCCTAAATAGCCCTCTGGCATCCCAGACGGGATGCTGGGAGCTGCGTCGCCATCCCTAGAATGTCTGGGACCCTGACATCCTGGTGCCAGGTGACGCCTTGTTGCTGCTGGCTTCCAGAAGTAAGCAGGTAAACCCTGCATCGGTCCCAGGGGACAAAGCACTGGCAGGGAGCGATAAAGGCTTAAAAGGACCCTCTCCAAACTTGGGGCTGCGAGATGAAAGAGAGACAGGGACATCCTGGTGTATGCCCTGAGTGGGGCTCAGGCACAGGTTTGGTGGAGTTGAGGTACCTCAGATGAGATTTTGGTTTCTTTGTGACCTTGGAGGCTCCTGATACTCCTGGTGTTCTGGCTGTGTCATTCGGACCTGGAGGGCAGTGGGTTAACACTGAGGACAGGGACTGGTATGTCTGCAGGCTGGCGGGCACCTGGGTGCCACCTCTTGCAGCACACAGGCTGGTCAGAGGGGCACGGGGCCCCAGGGCCGCAGCTCGCACGTGATGCCCTCGGTGCCCAGTGCTAGCGTGCTGTTAAATATGTCTCTTGTCGTGCCCGGGCTCTGATGGAACCACTGTTGGGGTTAATTGCAGAGGAGATGCTGAATGGGGCTGCCGGTGGCGCTTAAAGAAGATACAATCAAAGATTAGGCAGTGCCAGAGCATCTCTGCCACCCCACTCAACATAGGCTCGTAGGTTGCAAACACTAATTAATTGAGCCTTGTAAACACTGCTGTGAGGAGGGTAAATATTGGCAGGTGCTGCAGATTGGGGAGGGCAGAGGACGAGCAGCCAGGCTGCAGGGATGTTCTGCTCTGCAAGGGGATATGCTGCCTGCTGCAGGCTTCCCTTGGTCCCAGGTTGTCACCACTGGGAGCTGTGGGGGGCCAGGAATGTCTGATTACATCCTGGCCATCTGCTCTCCAACCCAGCAAAGAAGGTGGGGCAGCAGTGCATGGGTAATACCACCTCCAGGATGCAGTCCCAGTGGTTCTGGGGCATCTGTGTCCCCTTCAAGGGAGCTTTCCCGGCCACAGCTCTGCTCCTGACTTCCAAGGACCTGCAGCAGGTTGGGGCTTTCCCTGGTGCTGCTTGGGGGATGGAGAGGAAGCAAATAGCAGTGGTGGCTCTGCACTGCTGGACACCCTCAACCACCAGCACTGCTGTGCCCAGCAGCGTCCTCCAAACTCACATAAGATGCCCAATGCCCAGAGCACGGTGGGTGAGGGACAGTGTTTGCAACATACAGCACAGTGCGAACCCCAGAATGTCCCACTTGTGCTCTGGGCACCACTTAGCTCCTGGGAAGCCAGGGACTGGTGTCTCTGGAGGGGGCTGGGGTGGCTTTGGGGGTGCTGGGAGCTGCAGATCTCATGATCCTGTGGTCTCTGCAGAAGAGTGTGAAGGAGGGGCTGTTGCTGAAGCAGACGAGCTCCTTCCAAAGGTGGAAGAGACGATATTTCAAGCTGCGGGGCAGGACACTTTATTATGCCAAGGATGCCAAGGTAGGCCTGGGGAGGGGGCTTCCAGAATGCTTACTCAGGGGCACTTGAACCTGCAAACCTGGGGAGAATCCTGAAATCCCTGCCTGGTGGACTGGGGCTCTGCTTTCTCCCTGCAGTCCCTGATTTTTGATGAAGTGGACCTGTCTGATGCCAGTGTGGCTGAGACCAGCACCAAGAACATCAACAACAGTTTCACGGTGAGTGAAACTCCGCTGAGGTGCCAGGATACACACATGCCCTCCGGTTCCCATCCACACCCAGAGCCGTGGCCTCATGCTGCTGGAGGTGGCACTGGTGATGTAGCAGGGTTTGCTGGGGACTGTGTGGCTGCTTTGTGGCCTCGCAAGGGGACATGGAGACGGTGGCTGTTGCAGGTGATCACACCATTCCGGAAACTCATCCTTTGTGCGGAGAACCGGAAGGAGATGGAGGACTGGATCAGTGCCCTGAAATCTGTCCAGAAGTGGGAGATCCATGAGGTGACGTGGGCTGGGGGCTGCATGGGTGCTCATTTGCCAGTGGGTGCTCACCTGCGAGTGGGTACCCCACAGAAGTCATGGGAGCCATTCTTGGGTGTAGCCGCAGGGGGAGGATGGGATCTGGGAGCAGGGCTGGGGCAACTCAGAGGGGCTAGGAGGGAGGGACTGCCAGCTGGAGGTCCTAGGGGACTGACAGGTCAGGGCTGTGCCTCTCGGCAGGCGACACAATTCAACATGGAGCACTTCTCGGGTATGCATAACTGGTACGCTTGCTCCCATGCCCGCCCAACCTTCTGCAACGTGTGCCGCGAAGCCCTTCCAGGAGTCACCTCCCATGGCCTCTCTTGTGAAGGTCAGTGCTGGGGGACTGGGGCTGGGGCAGGGAACTCCCTCCGAGGCTGGCTTGGAGCAGGAGGGTGTAGGGTGATGCCCACTGGCTGCTGTCACCGTGTGGGGAGGGGTTGGGGATCAGGGCTGCACATCCCATGGGGACTGTCCCTGTTTCTCACCTGCTCCCCCCTGCACAGTCTGCAAGTTCAAGGCACACAAGCGCTGTGCTGTCAGAGCCACCAACAACTGCAAGTGGACAACTCTTGCTTCCATCGGCACCGAAATCATTGAGGATGAGGATGGGGTAAGCAGGGGAGTCCACATGGGGGACCCTGGCAGGACAGAGCCACTGCAGAGCTGGCTGTGCTGTGCCCAGGTCAGGACCCAGGCACTTAGCTCCCCTGCCCCAAAGTGTTTGCTGGGGACACCCGTGCCCTGTCCCATATGCTGGTGACTGCAAGGGGCTAGAAGGCAGGAATGAGAGGGCATGGGAGGGGTGCTGAGGCTACTACACCCTACTGTGGGGCATCAACTCCTGATGACCTCTTCTGTGGTACCTCGGGAAGGGAACCCTGTGTTGCTGTCCCTCAGGCATGCAGGGACAGCAGTGGTTGTGTGCGGTTGGCAGCTGCCCCTCTCTGCAGGTGGCCATGCCCCACCAGTGGCTGGAGGGGAACCTGCCTGTCAGCGCACGCTGTGCCGTCTGCGACCGGACCTGTGGCAGTGTCCGGAGGCTGCAGGACTGGCGGTGTCTCTGGTGCAAAGCCATCGTAAGGATCTGTTTGTTCCTCTCCCCACCACTGCCACCCAGACAGCACCGCCCCTCCTGGGTGCATATCTGGGGTAGCAGAGGCTGGAGCTTTTGATGCTGCATCACTTAGCTTTGCTTATGCACATCTCCCTTTCTCCAGGTTCACAGTGCCTGCAAGGAGCTCTTTGGCAAGAGGTGCCCCCTGGGCCAATACAAAGTGTCCATCATCCCACCTACTGCCTTGAACAGCATTGATTCAGATGGTGAGTCCTGGAGAGGACACAAGGCTGGGCTGTGGGTGGTGGGGTACAGGCTGTTTGGGACAGGTTCTTCTGCAGGCTTTGACTTGTGGCACTGCTCCTGCTTTCCTGTGAGGCACCAGTAAGACTACCATCAGTAGGTTCCAGAGTCAACATCCCCCCTGATGCACCCTCAGTTGAAGGCTGCTTCTTGCCTTGTGTTCTGCCCCAGTGCTGTGGCCGTGCCACGTTCTGGGGTGACACTTCTTCCCTGCCTGTGGATTCAGTTGCTCCTGCCAGGCTGCCTCTTGTGGTTGGCCCTGGTCATGGTCTCTCCATGTGGCTCCAGACCCGAGCTTCTGATGTGGGGTGCCCCCTGCTGCACCCCAATGGTTCAGCACCTCGCAGGGCAGGGTGAGGCCCTTATTTCAGTTATTTCTCGGGATCTGAACCTCTGCTGGTTTTTTGATAGCGTAGAGTACAGTTTCCCCCTGGCACAGGTGGCAGGGGAGTGCTGGGGAGAGAAGCAATGCACAGCTTGTGTGTGTCCCCTGCCGTGCCGCTGTCTCCCTCACCCTCTCCGGAGGGGCCAAGATGTCTCTGCTGAGCAAAATCAGTTCTCCTCCGGATATTTCTTTCCTTGTTCTTTAATGATTTTTGCCGCTCGGCTCAGCTGGTGGCTCATCTGCTTCTCATTACTCATCAGGATGCTGTCAGGGTAACCATCACACAGCTTCTCTGGCTGCTCGCAGCTGGGCTCCCAGTAGCCTCTCTGCCCTGTGCCTCTCACAGTGGTCTGATCACCCGAGGCCAGCAGGGCTGCAAAGCTCTGCTCCCGCCTGGGCTCTGCTCCCATGGGCCTCAGCACCCTCCTCTGGACACACTGTTCCCTGGCGCAGGGTGCCACTGGCAGTGGGCTCGGCTCCTCAGCAAGCAGCCTACGCTCTGACTCAGCAGCCCCCACCCGGTGCTTTGCTCAGCTCGCTGGGGTGGGAGTGGAGGTTGAGTGGTGCTGGGGCTGTGGGGATGCTGCTTCTTGTGCCATAGAGGCACCAGGTCTCCTGGTCACACCCCGTGGGGTTCTGGGTGTGATGGCTGTGGGGCCAGCAAGGGCTGGTGTTTTCCCTGCTGCAGCATCCCTGGGTATGCCAAGGGAAGGAGCCAGTGGGCACCAGCCCATGGCCAGGGTGACCAAGGTGACCAAGATGTGGCTGAGGCAGGAGTGGGCTTTGGCCCAGCGATTGATCCTCCTCTGCCTCAGGCACATTTCATTCCCCATCTCATTTCTTTAAAAGCATGGTGCTGTCTGCCAAGCCTCCTGAGGCTTCTGTGTCATTTACACCCACCCCAAGAGAGCCCTGGTAGGAGCAGGCAACAGACCTGGGGATGACAGCTGGGGTGGTCATGCTGGAAGCACCCCCAGGTGAAAGTGTGCCCCACTCCCATGTGATTTTGCTGGGTCAGTCCCATCTGGGCTGTTGGCACAGCAAAGGAGCTGACACTCCTGTGTGCCCACCACCGCTGCCCTTTTTGGAGTGGCAGGCCAGGGACATGAGTCAGGCACTGACACTTTGTGCCTGCAGGGACAGGGATGGAGCAGGCCCCTAACCTGCCTCTGCTCCAGCGTCAACCATGCCCATCCCCATCCCACCCTATTCCCACCCCTAATAATCCCTTGGGCACGCCGGTCACTGTCCCTCCTTCCTGTCCCCAGCACCCTGCAAGGCAGGCACAGCACAGTGGTCACGTGGCCTCTGCTCTCCTAGATGTTTCCATCAGTGTCCTTGAGGGGTGGGAGCTGAGGATGGGTGCTCATGTGACTGGTCTCACCACAGGTTTCTGGAAGGCCACCTGCCCCTCGACCTGCTCCAGCCCTCTTCTGGCCTTTGTCAACTCCAAGAGTGGGGACAATCAGGGTGTCAAGTTTCTGCGCAAGTTCAAGCAGTTCCTCAACCCAGCCCAAGTCTTTGATCTCATGAATGGGGGCCCACACCTGGGGTAAGTGCTGTCCTGAGTGCCCTGAGGTGGCCCTGGTGGGGTCCTGGCACAGCCCCCAGCCCCACTCTCCTGTCCCCACCCCAGGCTGCGCCTCTTCCAGAAGTTCTCCACCTTCCGGATCCTGGTGTGTGGGGGGGACGGCAGCGTGGGCTGGGTGCTCTCTGAGATCGACACCCTTGGCCTCCACAAGCAAGTGAGCAGGAGTGCCTGGCATCGCTGGCATGGTCTGGCACCATCCTCAGAGCCCCTCTGCATCTGGGAGCCCTCCTGCATACCCTGGGGTGTTGCAAGCGATGGGCACAGCAGGGTTGAGGGTGTCATGAGTACCCTTGGGGGTTGCTCTGAGTCCCCTACCCTTCCCCGCAGTGCCAGCTGGGCGTCCTGCCCCTGGGGACCGGCAATGACCTGGCGCGGGTGCTGGGCTGGGGCAGCCTGTGTGATGATGACACCCAGCTGCTGCAGATCCTGGAGAAGCTGGAAAGGGCCACCACCAAGATGCTGGACCGGTGAGTGTGGCATGGGGCACATGCCTCCCTCCTCCCACAGCCTCAGCACCTCTCTGGCACCTAGTCCTTGTCCCCTGGCCAAGTGTCCCTGTGCCAGGGTGGCAGGAGAAGGCAGGCAGCTGTGATATCTGCTTGGCAGATGGAGCGTGCTAACCTATGAGGCTCCCAAGCAGTCCCCCCCGGCCCTGAAGGAGGAGGAGAACGGGGACTTCAACATCCAGGTGGGCACCACTAGGGACAGAGGTCTCAAGATGGGGGAAGGACAGGCTGGGGGGCAGGTTTCCATTCACCCCATCAGCCGATTTGGGGGCACGCAGGATGGGATTGCACAGGGAGTGGTCATGCTGGGGATCCTTGGGGACTGAGGCTTTGAGGGTCCAGCAACCAACTGTGCAATAACACAAGTCTTACAGGTCCCAGCCTGGCATGTTTACTTGAGAGCAGGCAGCAGGGTGAAGTAATGCTGACTATGTTGGACTCTTCTATATGTGCCCCTCAACACCATCCCTTGGTTTTCCTCCTGCTGTGGCTGAGCATCCCAGCACGGGCATGGCTATCCATGGGGTGGGGGAAACAGGCTGAGGAGAACTGTTCATTTATGCTCCAGGGCTGTCTAGGCAAGACTTCATTCTGGAGTGGGGCACCCAGTAGGGTGTCACAGCTCCATCTGCCCTCCCCTGTCCCCTCCCAGGCCCAGATCTCCCACTACGCTGACTCTGTTGCCTTCCACCTGGCCAAGATCCTGGAGTCAGACAAGCACTCAGTGGTGATCTCTTCTGCAAAGTAAGAAGGGGGCTGGAAATGGAGGTACTGAAGCCACCCTGCCCCAGGGAGCCTGTCCCCAGGGGTGCTGAGCCCCTCAGGCCAGGCTGTTCCCTTTCTGGGCACCAGTGGCTCTGCTGTGCCTGGCAGATAAACCTGGCACTGCCCCTCAGATGCAGGGGGTGTTATCCCAGCAGCTTCCATGGCTGGCAGCTGTCCACACGATGCCCTCTCTACCTGCTTGCTGCTTCTCTTGGCAGGTTCCTCTGTGGCACTGTCAATGACTTTGTGGCTGAAGTCGGCCGGGCTTACAAGAGGGCAACAGAGAACAAGCAAGAAGCCGAGCTGATGGCACGGAAGGTGGGTTGCAGAGGAGCTGGAGGGCTGGGCTTGCTGGGTGGCACAGCCCTGTGCAGTGGAGTGGCTGGAAGGGTCTGCTGTGGTGGCCCAAGCCCTTGCTGTACGTGCAGCAGGGCCTGTGGTGCTTGAGGTGCACCAGGCACTCAGGTTGTCCTGGCAAGCATGGGGTGTCCAGGCAATGATGAGGTGCCCTTTTGCTTGGGATGCCCAGGCAAGCACAGGGTGCCCTGGCAAGCACCCAGCGCTGGTGGGGGGGCAGCAGCTTGCAGCAGGGTGCTGAACGTGGTGGGTGTCCTGCAGTGTGCTATGCTGAATGAGAAGCTGGACTCACTGGTGCGGGAGCTGAATGAGGAGGCTCAGGCCATCGTGGTCCCTGAGGGAATAGCACAGGCCACGGCTTCTGACACCAAGAACCAGGAGAAGGGTGGCAGCTTCAACCCTAGCTCTGTGCCTCGCATCTTCAAATCCAAGGAGCAGCTCATGCTGCGGGCAAACAGCCTGAAGAAAGCTCTGCGGCAAATCATTGAGCAGGCGGAGAAAGGTGGGGGGGCAGGGCAGGGGCTGGCAGCTCATGTGGCATTGCTTCAGCCTGGCACGGGCTGGTGCTGGACCCGTGCCTTGGTTTCCCCATCTAAATCCTTGGGATGGCAACAGTGCTGGGTAATCCAAGGGCATCAACCCTGCTCTGCTGCTTGGTCTGGCTGATGGAGGTCCTGAATACAGGGCAGAGGTACCACCCTGGGCTCTGTCTGGTACAAGCCCACACAGCTGACACGTGGAGGGGGCATGGGCGATGGCACTACCCAGACTCACTATCATGCCCCAATCATGATTCTGTGATTTGTATCCAGCTGTAGATGAGCAGAACAAGCAGACCCAAGCCTACCAGGTCAGTGTGGGCTCCAGCAGGAAAGACAGCACAGAGGAGCTCAACAAGGAGGAGGAGAAGCTCAGTAAGATGCCACTGAGGCACTTGGCTTTTTGGGAGTCAGGCATGGGATGAGCTGTGGGATGGTCTCAGGGTAAGAGCCAGTTCAGCAGCTGCCTCCCCTTTCCCTGGCCAGGCCCCCGTCAGGAGACAGTGACCCCAGCATCTTCCTCTATCATCCTGGACCGGCCGGACACCTTTGGCAGCTTGCAGTTCCCTGAAGATCCCAGCACCCTGTGAGTCTGGGGTCCTTCTCCCCCCAGGGACCATGACCCACCCTTGCTGCCCATCACAGAGTGGGCATCTTGGAGATGACTGCTGGGGCATCCTCTGCCCACCAGTGTGGCATCCCTGGTGCCCAGCCCTCCCTGGCCTGGCAGTACTCATATGTGCCTGTTGCAGAATGTCTTGCTCTCAGGACCCTGCCAAGCAGAGCCAGGTCCTGGTTGTGCCATGGGTGTCCCACTGTGTGGACCAAGGGGACTCCAGCCATCCCTGCTGGCTTGAGTCAGGCTTCCCAGTGCTAGCCTTTCCAGAAGCTCACATCACAGCTCCAGCGGGCTTTATATCCCCTCCCTTGGTGCCAGCCCAGTCGTTGCCCATGTGCAGCTGCCTTCCAACCTGCCTGCCCTGTCTGCTGCTTTCAGCCACTTCTCGGAGAAGTGCGTCATGAATAACTACTTTGGCATTGGTCTGGATGCAAAGATCTCCCTGGAGTTCAACAACAAACGGGATGAGCACCCCAAGAAATGCAGGTTGGCTGAAACCCCCCAGATTACTCTGGGTAAAATGTAGCCCCCCGTCCCCCGCCCCAGCTCGCTGATGCCCTTGTCAGGAGGGTCTGTCTGGAGGAAGCCATCGGCTTGGCTGAGGGTTGCTGTGCCTGGGGGGACCCCTTTCTGCAGCAGGTTTTCCACCTGCACCCAGTGCTGCAGTGCTGGGGTGAGCACCCCAGGGTGGACAGGAGATTACAAACACCCCGGAGAAGGGCTATGCTGACCCTTTCAGCTGCCCTGCTTCGCCCTGCAGCAGCCGCACCAAGAACATGATGTGGTATGGGGTGCTGGGCACGAAGGAGCTCCTGCAGCGCACCTACAAGAACCTGGAGCAGCGGGTGCAGCTGGAGGTACAGGGCCGGGGGAAATGGGAATGGGGCAGGGGGGCAGTGGCACAGGGGCCCCCAAGGCTCAGTCTTCTCTTTTAGTGCGACGGGGTGCCCATCTCACTGCCCAGCCTTCAGGGCATCGCTGTCCTCAACATCCCCAGCTATGCTGGGGGCATCAACTTCTGGGGAGGCACCAAGGAGGACAATGTGAGTACCGGCGCCACAGGGTGGGGAGGAGGGCATTGCCTCCTTCTCTCTGTCTGAGGGAACCTGGGAGCCCTTAGGCAGGGGCCTAGGGTGTGTCAACCTTGGGTATATGTGGGAAAATCTGGCTCCTAAAATTAACCTGGTTTGGGGATCATGCTTGTACTGGTCCTCTGCAGAACTTTGGGGCTCCATCTTTTGATGACAAGAAGCTGGAGGTGGTCGCTGTCTTCGGCAGCATCCAGATGGCCGTGTCGCGGGTCATCAACCTCCAGCACCATCGCATTGCACAGGTAGGAGCACGGGACCCTGTGTCAGAGAGCTGTTGGGGTACCCGTGGGGCCGGGGTGGCTCAGGTGGGCACTGGCACCCAGCAGAGTGGCTGAAGACAGCAGCACAGTGCCAGCTTTGATGCCAACCCCGGGCTGTCTGCCCCCACAGTGCCGTGTGGTGAAAATCACCATCCGGGGGGATGAGGGCGTCCCCGTGCAGGTGGATGGAGAAGCCTGGATCCAGCCTCCCGGCATCATCAAGATCCAGCACAAGAACCGAGCCCAGATGCTGACGCGGGACCGGGTAGGTTCAGGGCTTCACAGGCGTTGCCGGGGGCTGTGCTGGGGTACCGGGAGGTGTAACAGGTTGGGGTCATGGCGGGGGGCTGCCTCTGTCCTCCACAGGCATTTGAAAGCACCCTCAAGTCCTGGGAGGACAAGCAGAAGGGGGAGAGCTACCGAGCAGCCGCCCGGCCACGGCTCAGCTCCCAGCAGTCCATGGAGTACCTGACAGAGGAGGAGAGCAGCCTCCTGCAGCAGGTCTCGCGGGTTGCTGAGACCCTCATTGCCAGGTCAGGCTATGGGATGGCGGGGGGTGGGGGTGTTGGGCACGGGAGCTTCGCTGTGGCCTCCCAGAGCTACAGGGGCCTCCCAGCGCTATGGTGCCTGTCCAGCCCAAGGGAGTCCTGGCAGCTCCAGCCCCTCTTGCCCCCAGGATCCATGAGGCAGCCAAAGCTCATAAAGCTGTGGAGCAGGAGCTGGCACACGCTGTCAACACCAGCTCCCTGGCGCTGAGTGAAGCCCTCTCCAACAAAGCTGCTGGCACCTCAGAGGTGAGCTAGGGCTGGGGCTGCAAGGCAACCTTCACCCAACTGCTCCCAGGCCCTGCCACTTAAGGGGCTACCCCTCCACACCCCACAGTTTCTCAGCAGGAATGTGGCTGTGGAGGTGGTGCTGAGCATCAAGGAGCTGTACGCTGAGACCAGGACATTCCTGGAAGGGAAGGCGGTGAGTGGAGGGCTGGAGAGCACCCTGAGTCCCCCAGTAGAAGGGATTGTGCCCTCAGCTGGCCCCTCTGGGGACAGCAGCAGGGCTGGGGACAGTCTCTGTCATCCGCAGCTGGACTCACCCCAGGAGGAGGACGCATTGCACGGCCCCCTGAGCGTGCTGGGCCAGGAGCTGCAGAGGCTGCTGGACATCCACTGGCTGGGGCCTATTGCCCACCCTGCTGAGGAAGTGGGTGCACAAGGACCAGGGGAGGGGGGCATAGCCTATGGGGCAGGTAGCATCTGACTGAGCCTGGCTTCTTACAGGAAAGCACCAGCAGTGCCAACAAGGGCAGCTTCAAGCTTCGCCTCAACATCCCCAAGCCCAGAAAGGACAAGGTCCAGAAGCAGAGGACCAACAGTGCCATCCCAGGTAAAGCAAGTAGTGTGCCAGGGAGGGAAGCAGATTCAGACCCTGCTAGTAGGACCCCCTCCCCCCATGCTGACCTATCCATTGGCCTCATGTCCTGGGCATGCTGTGGAAGGGCCTCTCCTGGCTTCGTGGGGATGTCACCATCAGCAGCAGCCCGTTAGAGCTTAAGTTTTCTGCTAATGGGCATGCAGAGACCCTCAGCCTTGTAACTCCACCCTCACCGCAAGGGGGAGAAGGGGGCTTTGGTACAGCTCAGCCCCTCAGGTAAATCTCTGCCCCAGAGCTGGGGGTGGGCTCTTGCCTGGAGGGACATGCTCTGGTGCTCCATCAGTATGATGACAAGAGGAGAAACCTCTTCAGCCTGAGCCTGCTGCGGCTTCTGGCCCCCTCAGAGCTGAGGGTGAGGCGGAATGCTGGCTGTGGTTGCCACCGCCCCTGCTGCTGCATCTGGCTGCATCTGCCGAGTCCTAGTCCACTTCTGTGGTTTTCCTCCCTGCTAGCAGACAAGTGGGGCTCTGAGGAGGTGGCAGCTTGGCTGGAAGCACTCGGTTTAGGGGAGTACAGAGAGATTTTTGTCCGGCATGACATCCAGGGCTCTGAGTTGATCCTGCTGGAGAGGAGAGACCTAAAGGTACAAACCCCCTTGTGCTTGCTGAGGGACCACCAGGCTTGGGGGGAGGATGATGTCCTCTCTCCCTCCCAGGGGGCAAAGGCAGGTGCTGGCCCTGCACCCCATCCCAGCCCTGCAGGGCTGAGCTTGTGCCACTTGCTTTGCTTGCACCGAGGGGCTAGAAGTTGCTTTGGGGGAGGTGGGGGAGTGGTGGCCCTGTCCCCAAGTTGCAAGGCTGTGTCTGCCTGCCCAAAGCACAATCAACAGCACCATGCCCTCCCCTGCACTTAGGCCTGGGGACATGCTTGCAAGAGGTCCAGGGCCTCCTAGCAAGGACCATGCTCCAGCAGGCAGAGCCTGGAGAAGCTGGATTCTGCAGCCTCACCCTCCACTCTGTGGCCCCCGGTGAGCACTTCAGTTCCTTTCTTTCCTTCCTACAGGACCTGGGGATCACCAAAGTGGGCCACATGAAGAGAATCCTTCAGGCCATTAAGGAGCTCAGCAATCCACCCTAGGCCAGCAGGGGGGCAGCCCCCAGCCCACACACTGGGTGCTGCCCCTCAGGACTGGGGGCCAGGCAGCAGGGCTCCAGGTCCCCCCATGCCCTGTCTGTGTGGAGCCCTGCTGCTTGCCTTGCTTTGTCTGTTTGTCCCCTGGTGTCCCTGGAATTGCTGCTTCTCCCTGAGCCTGTGGGGCTGGAAACACTAACAGGGAGGTCTAGCCCTGCAGGCAACTTGGTGTGACCCCCAGTCCAGGCCTGGGTGGGGTCACTACAGGAGCCTGGGCTGCCCTATGTGTGTGCCCAAGCTGGGGCCAAAGCTAAGATCCCCCTTTCCCACGTGGGTATTTAAGCTGTGTAAATACTTGGAGGAAAGATACTTGCTGCTGCTGCTGCTTGTGTAGTGTCATTCCTTGGGGGGAGGTGAGTGGCACAGGGAGATGGGGACCTGGTTCCTTCAAGCCTTCATCCCTCAGCTTTCTACCTTCCCCCATGCCTGTTCCCCCTCATAACACCCAGCTCTGCTCTCACCCTCTGCCCCAACACCTCACAGGGAATGGCAGCTCAGGGGCTCAGCATGATCTCCACCACCATCCCCTCCCTGGCCCAGCAGCCAGCACCAGCCTATAACACAAACAGCATTTTATTGACAGCTCCACATTAGTTTTGTTTGTTTGGTTTTTTTTTTCCCTCCCCCCACCCCTTCATTTAAAATTGTTTTGGCTTTTTTTTTTTTTTATGTACATGGTACTCCCCCACCAGAGAGGGCCTTGCTATTTACAGGCTATTTACAGAGACAGGGCTAGCAGCTCTTCAGCTTCTCCTCCAGCTTGAGCATGTCCAGGGGAGGGATTTTGGCAACTTCAAAGAAGGCCCTGCAAAGAACCATGCTAGCTTAGAGCTCAGCCCCAGCTCTAACACCCATCCACCAGAGCCCCCAGCTCTCTCCCACAGCTCCGTGTACCAGTGCTGCCCTCCATGGAGGGGGCAGTGCCAAAGCAGAGCCCCCAGATGCTCACCTCTGTGAATACTTGGTACGCACAGCTTTCAGCTTGTCCCGGGGCTGGTATGTGAGCAGGAAGTTCAGCCTCTTCACCAGGGGATGCAGGTCCTGGGAGCAGTACCCGCTGTAGTGCTCCAGCGTGGGGGTCTGCACAGAGACAACAGGGCTGAGCAGAGTCCTCTCAGTGACAGAAGAGCCCTTATCTTCCCCTCCAACCGCCCAGATCTGAGCATGGTCCCAGAGCACACCAGTCTGTTCACTCCTGTACCCCCACCATGGTGCCTGTCAGGGTACCTCAGGAGAGGGTGATGAGTGTACAGCAGGTTGGGCAGGTTCTTACCCAGCCACCCAGGTTCTTCATGGTGAGTGCCAGCAGCAGGCAGCTGGCAGCCAGCTTCGAGGGGCTCTCCCGGGCATAGTCGTACTCCTGCAGGGTCATCTCGCAGAGGAAGCGTGCCAGCGTCAGCGTCTCCATGGTGGCTCGGGCACACTGCAGCCAGGCATGCAGGGAAAGGCTCAGCCTTCTGAGCAATGCCACTCCACCCTCAGCCTTTGAGGGTCTGGAGTGTTGCCCCTGCAGGCACATACCCCACACCCCCACAGAGCAGCATCCCTGTTGTGGGTGTCTGGTCAAACCCTCCCTGCTGCAAGCTGGGAGCCCAGGGCCCTGGAGATACACATTACCACCCCAGGTAGCACACCTCAGCACCAGCCTGCTCTCCTATGGCACCCACCTTGGCAAAGCGCCGCAGGAACCGGTACGGAATGGGGATGTTGATGTCAAACTTGAGGGTGTTGAGGATGCTCATCTCCATCGCTATGAGCTCTTCCCGCTTGTAGGCATCATCACAGATGTAGATGAAGTCATCCACACATGGTGTGCTTCGCTCCTGCTGGAGCACAACTACTTAGCACCCTGATAAGGCCTCATCCTGGCAACACTCAGGAAATCCTACTGCTCTGTAGGCCCTCTAAGGGCTTGTGCCCTGCCAGATCTGTAAGGACTGTTCCAACATCCAGAGGGTCTCGTGTGCTGTCTCTGCCACCCCAGCCTGAAATACAAGCCCAGCTCTAACTCCTAGCCTGCTTGCATGAGCTGGACTCAGGTGTCCTGGTGGTCTCTGCAGAGCAGAGAGGAGCCAGGTCTCCAGTGACATTAGAAGACAGGTTCCAGCCCATGGGGACTGCATTGGCAGCTCTTGGGATAGCAAGGGCTAACCTGAGGAAGACACACCACCCCAGCAGCTCTCAGGGCAGTGTCCTGGCACTGTGGGGACCTGGCCTTCTCCAGTATCCCATGGTGAATATCTGTGACCAGAGGCACAGCTACCTCTGCCCCAGCACCCCAAAACAAAGGAATCACCTCAAATTTGGAGGCAATGAGGATGGCAGTGGAGCCGATGAGCTGCAGCTTGTCCCTCACGCTTACCACCTCCACCAGGTAGTGGTCCACCAGCTTCACAGCAAGGTAAAGTGTCTCATGGTTCAGCTCAAAGTTCTCCTGCAGGGATGGCGGTGAGGCAGGAGGGAGAGAGAGACAGAAGCTGACTCTTCTGGCACCCTCAGACTCCCTCACAGGGGTCACAGGTGTGAGGTTCAGAGGGGTGCAGGCTGATCACCACCCTGGTGAGGTGGAAGATCAGCTCTGCACTGGGGACTTTCACAGGAGCTTGCTGAGGTCCCACACACCTAAGGCAGGGTGAAGCCTGCTCTGCAAGAGGGCCATGCCCCCTCCCCATGCCCACATACCTGCACCTCCACCATCCAGTCAACCAGGATGGCACGCATGTCCTCACTGATGTCTGGCTGCTTCTTCATGTAGTCAGGGAGCAAGAAATTCTCCTGCCAAGGTATGAGCTGTCAGGGACTTGCTGGACACCACCACCCTCAAATGAGCTTCCTCACACTCCATGCAGGCCCCTGGCAAGAAACCAGAGCCTCTGGGCAGCAGGTGGACCTGCCCAGAGGGTAACCCCTTCCCCAGATGGGGCTGCCACCCCCTGGCCTGGCATCACCCACCTCCCTTCCCCTCATGTATTCGAAGATCTCCTTGGCATACTCCGCATTGGCATAGGGGTCACCCAGGTATTCCTTGTCTATGTCCTCCACTGCTGGTACCTGGTGGGATGAAGGATGCAGTGATAAAGGGTGCTGGTTACTCTTTCAGAGCCAGGCTCCCATGCCTCTGCACCCCATTCCCATCTACCCCCATCACCCTGCAGCCCCCACCCCATTCTTTCCCATGGGACACCTTCTGAAGGAAGAAGGTGGGGGAGTTTACCCCCTTTCCCAGATTCTCATCATGCTGGCCCAAGTATCCCCAAGGTCCAAAGCACTGCCTGGTGCCCCAGTATCACCAGGAGCAGCCATAAATCAGCACCATCCAGACAAGGCCAGGCTGAAGATCAGGCACCCCACCCTCTCTTCAGAGGACTTCAGTACCTGCAGAGGCACCAGTTGCTTGGGTGCAGGATCTTCCTTGGGCTTTGCAGGAGCCTCTGTCAGGGGAATTTTCTTCATTGACCTGGACAAGAATGTAAATCAGTCATCCAGGAGATACAGCTCCTGTCAGCAAAGGAATTCTCCAGAGCCCGTTGCTCCTTCAGGAAAGCGATAAATCACCCCAAAAAAAATCCCTGCAGGGTCTCTTAAAGTCACTTAGGTTGGAAAAGATCTTTAAGATGATTGAGTCCAACTATTAACCCAGCACTGCCAAGTGCACCACTAAACCATGTCCCCAAGCACCACATGTATATGTCTTAAATATCTCCAGGGATGGAAACTCTACCACATCCCTGGGCAGCCTGTTCCAGGTCTTGTCAATTCTTTTAGTGAAGATTTTCCCAATATCCATCATAAACCTCCCTTGGCACAGCTTGAGGCTGGTTTATCTACTGTCTGCTCTCCCCTTATGGCTCATAGTCTCCAGCACCCCACCACTGCTTGTCCTTCCCCATGGTATGTTTGCAAATGCTGGACCTACAGCGTTCCCCCTGCCCTTGTCCCCATCTCCCCTGTCTACTCACTTTTTTAGGTTGATCTCATTATTCTTAGCCACATCCAGGGCAGCATGGGCTCTCTGTGCCTTGTGTGGTGCCACTTTCACAGCCTCCTTCTTCCCTACCACCACCTGGTTCTTGTGAGCCTGTTTGGGTCAGAACGGGGGTATACAGAGGGATGCACAGGCCTCTCCTCCTGCTGACACTCCCCCCAGCTCTCCATGCTGGAAGGGATATCCAGCTCCACCCTCATGGAAGAGCTCACAGAGGGCAACAAAGCCCCCATCCCTGCAGAAATACTCACATTGGTGATGTCCCCAAATGCTGACCTCTTCTTGGGCCCGCCTTGGGGTGAGGATGGAGACCTCTTGGCCTGACAGCTCTCCTCCTGCAAGAGAGGCTGTTAGAAGGTGGGACATCAGCTTCCCCACAGGAGCCCCTCACATCCCTTGCCCAACTCAGCACTCACCTTCTCAGGGGTGGCATTCTCTACAGCAAGGCCCACTTTGTCCACTCGGGACTGCTTGGTGCTCAGCATCTTGGCATTACGTGGCAAAGGCATCCTGTCCCTTGGCCTGTATGAGCAAGCTGGGAGCAGAAAGGGCTTGATGCAGGCAGCTGCCCACCCCAGAGACACCCTCAAGGGCCAGAGGCAGAGCTGTGAAGCATTCATCCCTTGTGGGGGTGCAGCACAAGAGGGACAAAGCCTAACCCCCTCCCTGAGCATGGCAGGTGGAGGGTCCCCTAGGAGCATGCTGATCTGGTCGGGGGTGCAGGGAAGGGCTGGTGTGCTCTGCCCAGGGGGTAGGGCATGGAGCCTTCACGACCCCCATCAAAAGCACCCTGCTGGGAGCAGGGGGGATAAGTTCCCAGCCCCTCACACCGTGCAGAAGGATTTAAGAGCTCACACCGCGTTATCTCGCCCCAACCCCACCTCCCCTCCAACAACAACGGCACTTCTGTACATCAGGAGCACCCAGCACAGGGGTCTGCCCTACCCAGCACACTGAGGAACGGGGCTGGAGGGGGGAACACGAACCCTGGAGAACAGACAACCGATGTAGGGGCTAAACCGTCATGGGCCCCCCTAAGCAGCTATGCCTTGCGCCCCGCAGGCCCAGGGTCGCTCGGGGCTCCGAGCCTCGCTCACCTGCAGCCGCTCCGCCGCCGGCCGCGCCGCTTTTGAAAGTAGCAGCTCGGCAGCGGCCGGACAGCACTGGCCGAGCGTCGCCCAATGGGAGCGCGGGGCGGAGCCATCCGC
>JANHGL010000077.1:0-18325 GCA_024611195.1 Ceyx melanurus | reverse complement strand
GGGGCCCGGGAAATTTTGGGGGGGGGCGGGGGGGGGGGGGGGGGGGGGTAGTCCCAGCCGCTGAGGCCGTAGTCCTTGACCCCTCCCTGTCACGAAGCCACTTGTTCCCGGAACGCAGTGAGAACACATCCCTGTTCGCCAGGAGGCGTGTGGTTGCATCTCCTCTCTGTTCAAATGCTGTGCCCAGTCCGTGGTCCCCAAAGAGAGGGGTGAGGGAGGAGTTTACCCCCACACCCCCCTTTCAATGACCATGTCCCTCACAGTCGCTGAGGGTGGCAGGGCTTGGGTCTCCTGTGCCCCATCTCATCAGTGGGGACCAAGGAAGGGTGCTGGGGAAATGCTGTGCCTGGCAGCCCTAAGAGTGATGCCTAGTTGCAGTGCACTTTGAGGCATTACTGGGGTGAGAATGGTTTATCTGGTCCTTTCTGCTTGTGGGACAGATGGGATGGTGTTACCTTAAAGTAGCCACACTCCATGTGTTAGCAGTTTCTGCCATGCCTGCCAAAGTCCTCCCTGTGTGTCCTTGGAAGTGTTTTGAGCAGTAGTGTGCCCTGGAGATGCAACAGCCTCCGCCCGCTTACCAGCCTTCCCCTGCCTTTGGGCTCCGCAAAACAACTCGCTCATATTTGCTGCTCTCTAGCTGCTTGTGCCCTGGGAGAGGGGAATTCATTTCTTACCTGGCTTTCCAGCCTTTCTTTCCCATGGGGTGCACAAGCTGGTTCTCCCATTGCCTGAGTGCATGAGCTACCTATTTTCCTGGTGAACTTTACCTCCCTGCTGGGGAAGCTTCCTCCCAGCTGCCAGGCTGGTTGAGCACCCTGCTCCCCTTTGCAGCCAGTCTCTGGATGTGTGCCCAGCATGAGGTGGCTGGGACAGTGAACCTCTGACCCCGCTTGTGTCCCAGGGACCCCATTTGCAGGAGAGCTGAGCTGCAAGCAGTGATCCAAAGCCAGGTGAGGGTGGCTTTTCTCCAGGGGTAGTATTTTGGTTGTCTTCTGTTGTCTTCTGCTTGTGCTGAGCATTACCAGCATGTTACGAGGCATGGCTCATGCCCCTCTCTGTCTTCAATCCATACCCATCACAGGCTGGGTGAGATGCAGCTGCCCCAGGTAAGCTGGAAGTCAGACAGGCAGGTGCTGGGCCATGAAATTGGTGGATATTTACCGGAGCAAGGCTTCATGTCATCTAGGAACAGCTCAGGCACAGCTGTACAGAGGCTGACTGCTGGTCATGTTGCAGAAGGAAAGAGAATGGCCCTGGTAGTGGGGAAGCCCAGCACGCCCAGAACATGTCTGGGAACACTTGGAGAAGCTCTCGAGGTGCCCCAGGCTGAGTTTGTGACGCCACTTTCTGTGGTGTGGGTGCCTCCCCAGGGACTGTGGGAACAAAGCTTCTCTTGGAGGTCTTCTGTGATGGGAACATCATTCCCATGTGAAATCTTGAATTGACTATTTTAGGTCCCTGGAGACCGTCCAGCATGGCCAAGCTGGTGGGCCAAGAGCTGTTTTAACACCAGTTACTCAGAGCTATTTGTGCCCTTCCAGTCCTCTTCTATGCCGCCACCCTGGCTCCCAGCATGGCACTAGGCATGCAAGGTCCGGCCAGGACCCTTTGCCAAGCTGCATCTCCCCCACCCTTGAGAGGTCATGCCAGGGGACCCCAAGGAGAGTTCACATGGCACACAGAGGGGTTAAATGCAGAAGGAGCACCAACGGCGCCGGTCACTGCTGGCAAGGCAGGGAGGTGCCCATTTCACCCAGCTGACTTGGCCGTCTCCCAAAGGCAGGCTGTGAAGCGGGTTTTAAAAGAATTTGCAAGAGGGTTGGTGTGGCTTTTCTTTCTTTCCTTTTTTTTTTTCATTCCCTTGGTTCAATGTCCAAGGACTGCAGGGCCTGTTCTGCCACCCTTCCTTTGTGACGGCTTCTGGGGAATGTTTGCTCTGAAGGCCATCATGGTGTGGAGATAACCTTTCTGTTTATCTGCCTGCCTTGCAAATTTTGGTGTTAGCTGCCTGAAGCTGGTCTTACCTCTTATCACCAGATATCTGGGATTCTGCAGCAAGGGCACGTAGCCATGCAGGGGATGGGAATGCTGTGAGGATGCTGCTGTGGGCCCTCCTGAGAGCATGGGGGAATTGTGGCACATGTAGGGCTGTGGGTGTCGCTTGTACTGGGTCAGTTTCTGGGGAAATTCCCATTCCCAGGAAGCAGGATAGCCCTGGGACAGGTCACTGGAGATGGGACATTCCCACCCTTAGGTGGCCAGGGTTGCCCAGTCTAGTGGGCCATCTAGGGGATGGCTGTGAGAGACAGCGTGACATCATTCATCTGCTCTTGCATTGAGTTTCTCCACATTGAGTTGCAACTGGGATGGACTGGTACATCAAAGTCTTGGCTGGTGATGATGAAGAGGATGCAAACAGCACCTGGGAAGCTGAGCTGCCTTTTTCCACAGTTGCTGGAGATGCTTGCTGCTGGTGTAGAGGCTCATGCTTGATTTTATTTTCATCTCCATTGGCTTGTCGGTCTCAGTGGCCGGGATTCTGAAGCACATGCCTTTGAACAAGAAGCAGGTGCCGTGCAAAGTGATTTACAACCTGTGACACAACTGCTTTGGCATCAGCGCCTGGGGGTTTCTGACAGGTGGATCAGTGCTTTCACAAACATTATTTTAAGAATTTATTCTAAACACCAGGAGAAGGGCTGTGGGGAATTGGCCATATAATGCACCCACCAGGGTGGGTTTGGCTTGAGGAGAAGGCATCTTTCAGCTCTGACAGCATCATTTGGCTGCTGAGGCCCCTGGGATGGGCTGGAAGAACTAGAGAGGATGACAGCCGCAAGAGGCTCTGCAGGTTCTTCATCGCCTTATCAACTGGCAGGAATTATGTTTGCAAAACCTAATCTGGGCTGCTGCTCTCTGTCGTGGGAGTTGGTGGTCAGGGAGAGCTGCCCATAGCTGCTGGCAGCTGGAAGTTGAGCCTTCAGATGTTTCTCTGTAACACTGCTGTATGCTCCCGGAGCTCCTGGTCCATCCCACTATGCCCCATCCTGAGGAGGAGGCAGCAGAGATGAAGTGGCCCTGCTCAGGTGGCACTTTGGGGCTGGAAACTCAGTTTACAAAGAGGCTGAGTAGTCCTGCAGAGGGAACTGTGTTCCCTGGCAGGATGTTTCTTTGCTTCCCTCGGTGCTAGCAACGTTTTCAAGCCCTAGTCCTAACTTTATGGCGTTGCAGCTCTGTACCTACAGTAAGCCCATCCACAGCATCCTTCTCCCAGGGCTCTTGCTGCTCCTGCAGTTTTCAGATGTGTGCTGTGCTGGCTTCTCTCCTGCACCAGTCTGCTCTGTGGCCACTGTTAGGGATGATGCTGTAAGCCCTGAAATAACAATCCCAGTGAGCACGCTGTGTCTTTTCCAAACTCTGATAGTTTACCAAGAAAAGAATTAATTCTGGCATTTCAGTAGAGAGTTCAAAGCACTGAAGGAGACATCTGGGATTAAGTATCGGATGAGTATCAGCAGCCCAGAGGTATGGGATTAATAAAACATTTTAATGATCTTCTAGCATATCTGATGACATTTGAGAAGGCATTGGAGATTAATCCTTTCCAAGAGAGTCCTGCACAACTCTCTGGCTGTGCATACAGCCTGAAGGCAGCATCTCCTGCAGCGGGTGGGGACTAGTGCTGGGCTGCACATCACCCTGTCATTCCAGCTCTTCTGTGCCATTTGTGGAGGGCTCTTGGACTCTCTTGTCCTCCAGCCATGCTCCTTGGGTACCAATGTGTGTGTGACCTCAGTGCTGCTGCCATCTGGGAAGTTGTGACTTGTTTTGCTGAGATCTGGTGCTCAGAGCAGGCACCGAATGATGGGAGATGGCATGTAAAAGATCAGCACTGATTTTGGTTGGTACTAAATCCTCTTGAGTACTGAGGAGTTGGAGAAAGTCCCTGACTTTGTGGATGGAGGAAGGTGCGTGGTAGCAGCACAAGTGTGATTTTTGGCTTTTAACGTGAGACTTGATTAGCCTAGAGAGCTTGTTGCCAAAGATATAATTGAAGCAAGGAGCAGAATGGGATTAGAAAGTGGTTTGGATATTTGTACAGCTAACAGGGCCTTCCAGCATTGCCTCCATGTGGGTTTGAAACCCCTGGAAGAAATGTTAGAGCAGAGGCTGTGAGCATGGGGAGAGCTGGAGTGGCATTATGGGTGAAAGTGGGTGACGTTGAGTGGGAGTGAGAAAAGAGTGAAGAGGGAAGGATGGAATGGGGGGAAACCAGTGAAGCCTGGGAAACCAGTGGCTGATACACTCTGGGTGCTGTTTGTCTAGATTTGGGTTAAGGCAGAGTTGCTCAGACACTTGCAAGTCTGTGCCCTGTGCTTGGGAAGCTCAGCTCTGCTATTAATGAGCGAGATGCCCCCGTTAAAGAGAAAACCCCTGGGTATTTTTTTGCAGTGTTGCAGCCTGGTGTCCCACATCACTGCTGGTCACCAGAAGCAGATTTGTCTGTGGGGTGGGTGGCACTGTGGTGACACAACTGTGGGGTTGCGTGTTTGCCAGCTCTGCCCTCACAGTTGCCTGTCTCGGCACCACTCGGCCTGTTTTCTGCCCCTCATCTCCATTTCCTTCCCCACCAGCGTGAGAGCAAAGCACAGCCCAAAAACCCCCAGCAGCCTGGCGGTGCCAGACAGCTAATGAACTCTTAGGGGTGAAGGAATGGTTCCTGCCGGCAGAATATGGGGTGGCTTTTACCCCAAGTATTGGAGTGAGGGAAGGGGGAAGCAGGGCACTCCCCTCAGGGCTGTGGGATGTGGGACAAGGCTCCAGAGACTTGCTGGGCTCCCGGCTCCGACCGGCAGCGCTGTTTGGCAGGAGCATCCCCAGCGCCCAGCAGCTTTCTCAGTGAGCAACATCTGGTCCGGAACATCCTGTGTCTGCTGCTTTGCAGTTGAAAAGGTTGCTTTTGTGGAATTTTTATAGCTTTTTTTTGGCACTGCCTCCCAACCCTTTTCTAAGATGGAAATTGGTCATGAGTGGATTTTATTGTATTTTTCTTTTATTCCCAAGCTTGATTTGCTGGTTTCCTCCTCCCCAGGGGACTGGAAGATCTGACTGTTCCTCTGACCCTGTCCCCAGGTTGTGGGAGGCTGCTTAAACAGCCTGGAGTGGGAATAGCAGCCAGGGCACCTGGAATCTGTTGCCTGCCAGCCCAGCATCACTCTCCCCGTGCTCTTCTTACCATCACCACTGGCATAAATCTCCCTCAGCTCAGTGGTCCTTGTAGTTACCCCTTGAGTTTTTTTTAATTCATAAGTAAGCCACCTGCCTTCCCTCCAGGACACACTGTATTCAAAGAGATTTCAATTTTTCCTCCATCCTCATTGCTATGTGTCTTAATTGAGTTGGATATTGTTGACCTTTGGATAACAGGCACCTTTTTGATAACCCCAGATAAGCTGGTGGTGCTCTCTGGCTGCACCCGTGCTGTGGATGGTGGCCTGGGTCCTGTGCACTTTCCTTGCAGCCCAGTGGCATTCCTAGCTGAGGCCTCCCCCATGCTGTCTCCAGGGGAGGCAGGTCAAGGAGCTCCATGTGTGATGGGTGCACAAGGCTTTGGCCATGCCTCCTGCTGGCAGGTCCCAGGCTACCCCTGCAGGTGGTGGTGCTAGATCAGGGTCTCCATGTTCATTCTGCATCACTGTAATGCA
Organism: Ceyx melanurus; assembly: GCA_024611195.1. Lineage (NCBI taxonomy): Eukaryota > Metazoa > Chordata > Aves > Coraciiformes > Alcedinidae > Ceyx > Ceyx melanurus. The sequence goes on along the minus strand of JANHGL010000077.1, from coordinate 12,617 downwards.
TTGAGCAGGTGGTGATGTAGGGCGGGGAAAGATAGGAGGTTGCCAAAAGCCAGTGACTTTCCCTCTTGTGTGGGACCTGTGCCTCTGGTGAGATGGGTGGTGCTGGGGTGTAGCATGTTCTACTGTGCCTGCCAGCAGTGGGATTAGCAGGATCTCTGGGGAAGGGGTCATGTGGACCTTTCTCCTAAGCCCATGTGAGTCAGAGCAGCACCCACGAGTTCATTAGGGTGAAGGTGAAACTGTCATGTCATGCTCTAAACCGGCTCCCTGGAGTGGGAAGGTATCTTTTTGGTTTGTTCCTTCCACTCTTGCCCCAAAATGCTCTGCAGAGGGGCCAGGACCCTCATCCTGGGGAAACCTCACCTTGCCAGGTGTGGATGAAGACCCTGGGGTCAGCCTCAGTGGTGAGCACTGATTCAACTAGCCTGATCTGGGAGTGGCCATCACTCCTGAGGCTTTTTGCCAAACTCCAGCATAGGGTTATCTGTACTGGTCCCTCCCAGAAGACTGCCTAGGACCTCTATCCCACTCCCAACATCATTTCCAGGCATGAGGTGCCTGTAGCCACTGTCCCTCCTTCCCTTTGGGTGGGAGGCTGTGCTGTGGCAAGAGGACCTGTAGGTGACATGGAGCCGTGGGACAACTTGGTTACCCTTTCACTGATGCCAACATCTCCCCAGTCAGGTTCTGAGACAGAAGTGTTTGTGGTGCCCACATGCCAGGAGCATGAGCCTAGCATTTGGTATTGATCGAGCTCGTGCTCCTGATTGCTCGCTGCCTGCCCCGCTTGTGGGATCAATCCACGCTCCAGGATTGGGCACTGGGCTGTTCCTCTGGGACAGGATGGGTTCTCTTGTTGCTGGGACACCCTGTGTTTTGTAGGGAGATTACATCCTGCTGCATCATGGGTGGGTGGTAGCATGGCAGTGCCCCCCGGGAGATGCCAGCACCAACAAGCCTGCTGGAGAGGCCTGATCTGACCCGGGCATGGAGTCTGTGGCACAGCTCCCTGCAACCTTATCGAGGGACATGGACCCTTCCCCTGTACATCTCTCCACATGCAGCCTGACCTAGAGCTCTATCTATTCTGTACCATCTGTGGGGGGCTTTCACTAGCTCTCCTGTCCTCCAGCTACATTCCTTATCTCCTTGGGTACCAATGTGTGTGTGACTTCAGAGCTACTGTCCTCTGGGAAGTTGTGCCTTGTCTTGGTGAGAACTGGTGTGCAGGGGAGGTGCTGATGGATGGGAGGTGGCATATAAGAGATCTGCAGTGATTTTGACTGGTGCTAAATCATCTTGAGTACTGAGGAGTTGGAGAAAGTCCCTGACATTGTGGGTGGAGGTGTGTGATAGCAGCCAGCACAAGTGTGATTTTTGGCTTTTAATGTGAGACTTGATTAACTAGTTGTTTTATCTGCAACTGCTTTGGGGACCCCTGTCTGGGGCTTGCTGCTAAATCTCTGTGCAAGGTCAAGCCACTGCTCCAGTGCTCCAAGGGTGTCCTTGGGACATGAGAAAGCCGGGAAAGATGGAAAGAGGAAAAGATGCCTGGAGAGAGGTTTCTGGTCTCTTCCCTCTAGGTATCCATGGCACCATCTGATAAAACCATGTGCATTTTTTATTTTAACAAGCCATTACATCTTTGGGGGGGAGATGGAGACATCAGGCCATCAAGGTGGAAGATTATAGGGAGTCCCCAGCATCCCCTCCTCTGTGTGGTATCCAGTGGACTGTGCTGGACTCTGTTGCATTATTCAGCAAGGCAGGAGGTGGAAGAGGCTTGGTGTGTGGTGTACCCTGTGGTCCCTCCATGGCTTCAGCAAGGATTCGAGTCACCAAGGTCAGCGATCTAGCAGGGCCTCCCCAGGGTTGGGCAGGAGAATGTGGTAGCTGTAGTGTGGTGCCCTTCTAGCCAGGATGCAGGAGAGTAGTGCTCCTGGTTCCTGTTGGGTGGGATCCAGCATGAGAGCTCAGGGCAGAGTCGTTGCTTGCTGCCAGACTGCCCAAACAGTGCCCAGGGGGACCGTTCTCCTCATGGCATCCTGTGAGGCTCAGATGTCATCCTGGGTCTAGCCAGCCACAGGCTGCTGCTGATGTTGGTACCTCCTTCTGCACCTTCTCCTCCTTGAGCTCAGCTGAAAGAGTTAACAAAACCATTTGAGAGGGGCCCCCAGAGGCAACTGCTGGAGGTAATAATCTTCTTTTGGCTCTTTTTTTCTTTTCCCCTGCTAATTGCGGAGTTGACATCGTCCCCTCTAATGAAAGGCTCTTTTGTCAGCTGGGTTGCTGGGCAAAGCCCGGGCTTGGCAGCAGGTTGCAAGACCAAGGTTTGTCTCCTGCACATCCCTCTCCGGCAGCAGGTAGTGAAATGGCTCTTTCAGCAACAGCAACGTCCCTCCTCCCTGGCTCCCATCTAAAAAAAAACCCAACCTACAGAACTCCTCCTTTTAGCCAACAGTGCCCAATTTTCACCCTGGTTCCACCTTGCAAGTGGAGGGAAAGGTCAGCCAGTCTAGACGCTAATCTGTGAGTGTTGTATTTCTTTGCCTGCGGGTGTCCTAGCAACGGGATTAATGCGGCAGTGTAAGGCAGACATTGCCTGGGTCCTGCTCCATCCCGGGCCGGGGGTCTGGATGTGTGCTGCTCTGCATGGCTGGGCAGGAAGGAGAGGTGGGCTGGGCTCTGGGGGCAGCCCCTGCTGTGCTCCCTGTGCCTGCCCCAGGCTCTTACCAGCTGCTTCTGGTCATTAGCTTTAGTCCAGAGGTGGGGAAGTGTGGGAGCTGGGTGATAAAACAGGCTTACAGATGTTTGGGCTGGTCCACATCCAACCAGGGATGGGTGGGTTGGTGGGGAAGTGTAGAACCATAAAATCGTTTACATTGGAAGAAACCTTTAAGATCATCAAGTCCAACTGTTAACCCAGCACTGCCAGGTCACCACTAAATCATGTCCCTCAGCACCACATCTACACAGCTTTGAAACCCCTCTAGGGATGGGGACTCCAACACTGCTCTGGGCAGCCTGGGACAGGCCTTGACAGCGCCTGCAGGGAATATTTTTTTCTTCATGTCCAAACTAAACCTGTCCTGGTTCAACTTGACATCATTTCCTCTTGTCCTGTCACTACTTCCTTGGGACTGACCCCCACCTGGCTCCAGCCTCCTTTCAGGGAGTTGTGGAGAGCAAGAAGGTCTCCCCTGAGCCTCCTCTAGGCTCAACCAGGTCCCTCAGCCTCTCCTGTCAGGACTTGTGCTCTAGACCCTTCACCAGCTTCATTGCCCTTTTTTAGACATTCTCCAGCCTCTCAATGTCCTTCTTGGAGTGAGGGGCCCAAAACTGAACCCAGGATTAGAGGTGTCACCTCACCAGTGCCCAGACAAACACCAAGGCTGTCTTGGGGAGCTCATGGAGGTGGATGCTCCATTGCCAAGTACAGCCTGCACGGTTGCACCATCTCCACTGCTACCACACCAGGATACAGCCCATGTCCCTATAAGTCTGACTTTCACAGTGCAAACATGTCTCCCAGTGCATCCCCAGTGCTTGGGTTACTGAGTACATCCCCAATGCTCCAGCTGTGTGAACAGTTGTGGTACAGGTGTTGCTGTAGAGCTACCAGCACTGTTCTGCCTTCAGTGTGCTGCTTATGTGGTTTGGACTGATAAACCACCACAGTTACATGAACACCAGTAAAAACCAGTTGGCTAAGGTAGGCAGTAAAACTATTGCTCATTTCTTAGATTTTGCTGTTTAACCTTTTTATTGTGCTGTTGCATTCAGGGTCTTGATGCTCCCAGTTTGCTTCCCAGTGGTGCTGGCAATGCTTCACCACCTGTGCCTGGATTTGGGGGTGCAGCTGGTACCAGTGTTTGTCACCCAAACGTCCATTTGGGGGTACAGCAGGTACCACAGCATGTTGGTGGGTGCCATGCAGCATGAGACGGCACTGGGAGCCCCCCCCCTTCCCTCTTCCCCCACCATCAACAGGGCCTGGGAGCACAGGGCAGCTGCCTGCTGATAACATTGTCCTGGTTTAATCTTTTAAGCCCTTCCTCTGCTTTCCCCGTGGCCCCTTCCGTGCTTTCTCCTGCTCTCCTTTCCGTGCTGAGGGGCCAGAGAGCATTTCCCCCGTGAGCCCTCCAAGCGTGCATCCCTTCCTTGCTATTCCCACAACCCATTGTGCTCCAACATCCTCGGAAAGGGGGGTGATGCGCAGCCTCCCCCGGCCAAAGCAATGTAAAGAACAAAATGTGGGTCGGATCTTTGTTCTGCAACCGTGTCACCTCTCTGGCTAAGCAAACGATGGAGCCAAGGTCAGCCAGGTACCAACACAACCCTGGGAGCAGCTCCAGCTTTCAGCATCTTTAAAAGTGGGGTGCTGGTCCAGTGACAGGGCTGACCCTGGAGGCACTGCAGCTTCCATACTCGCTGCTGGCTTTCCGTTCTGCAAGTGGCTACATGCTGTAATTAGGTGAGGGGCTGGCGGGGCTCCAGGGTTGGGAGAAGGGGGGGTTTGTTCCCCGCAAAGCCAGACTGGGTGCTGCGGGGACAAGCTGGAGCTTGCACGGAGTCCCATGGAGTAGCTTCTCCTGCCTACGTGGGTTTTCTTCTGCAGCTGGGATGGGTTAAGTGGGGTTTTAGGAGCTCTTTCTTTTCTCTTGGGTGCTTAAAACAACAACAAATAAAAACCCACCCCAGCGAAACAGGTCAGTGACACTGCAAGGAAGGAAAGATGTTGCTCTGCTGATTTATGGGGCTTGTTTTATCTTTACAGGTCACTGCTAGCATTTGTGGAATTGGCCTTGCTGCAGGAAAAACCGGTTTCTAGCTCTCCCGTTAGGAAGAAACTTCTGTGATCGTCTAATTGAAATGCAGAAGGACAAAAAGCCAAAACAAGAATCGCCCAAAACCCAGAACAGCTGTTTGTGGTGCTTAGAACAGGGTCCTTTGGTGGCTGTGTGTGTCCTCTGCGTTGGTCTGTCCTTGACTGTGCTGACTGCAGCCTGTGGCAGGAAAAAAGAAAAAGCACAGCATTTTTTTCCCCCCCATTTTTCTGGACTTTCTGTCTCATGCACCAGCCTGCCAAAAAAAAAAAAAAAAAAAAATCCCAACTAAAAAACCTCCTACATCTTGACCATGGGAGTGCTTTATTGCATCTCAAGGCAGTTTCCAGTCTTTTTTATCACCTTATCTGAGGTGGTGTGGGCACCAGGCTGGACTCCTAGTGGGCTGGGTTGGTTTGGTCTGTGACTCCCACATCCCATAAATGAGAAGTGATGGGTCCGACTCAACCTCGTTACAGCTCCCTTGCAGCAGGGCACCAGCTGCCTGCTGGGGTCATCCTGGGGGTCCAGGGTCCCCAGGGGTGTCTGAGCTTCTGAAGAGGGAAGGAAAACCATGCACTCATGGGATTCTATATATTTTTCTTTTTTTTTTTTTAATCTCTTTGCTGCCAGGCTGAGAAAAGATGTGCCATGTAGACCTGGATAGCTGGGAGGTGAACTTTTTTATCTAGAGTGGCAATGGGTATTGCTCACTGGGGATGGAGGGAAAGACCCCCTGCTATATGGGGCACCTTGAACCCCAAGCATGGCCATCGGGAGCAAGACCGTTCCAAACAGCTTCTTTTTTTTTAGGGATGACTAAAAGGAGGTCCCCGAGTGACTTACCCTGTGCAGCTTGCCCAGCCTTTGCGGCCCGCCCCCCCTTTGAACCCTGTGGTATGTGAATTTTTGCTGGTGTCAGAGGGTCGGCGGCAGCAAAATCCCTCCCGGTTAAAGGGTGGGAATACCAGTGTGTGCAGCTTGGGATAATTACCAGTTGTCAGCAAAACAATAGTGGCATTGTGGGGCAGGAGCAAAGGGAAAGGGCCCCTGTCTTGATCGTAATGTTAATTTTCTATTTACGTTGCCATAGTCTGTGCTGAGAAATGGCCCTATTCTCTCTAATCCTCCTCTTCAGGCATGCCTGCTGGCTTTTTTGTGTGGTTTGGTTTTTTTTTTTAACCCTTATCATCCCAGAAAACAGCTTCTGGGGATGTATCTCTGGTGCTACTGCTGCGTGGCCCCCTTCAGCTGGTGGCACCATGCCCATGGGCTGGCCAGCTTTGCTTTGGGATGCTGATGCCAGGGACAGTGTCTGTCCATGGCATCGTCCTCCTGCTCAAGATGGGGAAACGTCCTTCTGAGTCCCCATCTGCATGTGGGCAGGAACCCAGTTTACATGCATCCTTGTTCTTGACATGTATCACCTTATAGGTAAACTCAAGTACAGTAAAGCTATTTATCGTCATTGTATTTTGCATTAAAACTAAGTGTTTTGTTGGAAAAAAATAGGGATAATGGGTCAACTTATGGTATTTGGTCCTCATCTCCTGCTTAGGCTCAGAATAAGATCTCTCACCTGGCATGTTCAGTTGTTTGGAGAGGGGAGATGTGTTTTCTGGCCTCACGCAGGCCTTGTTGGCTTTCCCCAGCACTAAAGTAAGCTGAGATCCCTTCCCTCCTCCTGCATGGAGCAGGCAAGTAGTAAGTGACAATACTGACCCGTTTGACCCCCTGAACATGTCCACCTCCAGTGGTGCTCAGGCTTTCTCAAAAGAGCAAAATGTTGCTGCTTCAATACTTTCTGTGCCAGTGAAGACGTGGACAGTCATCCTGGTAGAGAGGGGTGGATTTCAGCCTTGACTGTCATCAAGTTGTCATCAATTGACTTAATTTCAAGGCTGATTTGTTTTTATTTTTAGCATTGGGCCATGTGCAGCTGGGTGGGTTCAAGGGCTGGACAACACTTCCCCTGTTTTAAGTGGCCCATCATCCAGGCTGCTAACAAAGGCATTAAATAGCTTTGACCCCAGCCACTGCTAAAGAGCCTCCTGGGCTTCTTACCCCTTTGTATCCCCCCACCTTGAGGACCTGAAAACTGTGGTCTGGCATGAAGTGCAGTGGCCAGCAGACAAGCCTGGGATAGGATGGGATGGGATGCCAAGGCAGGATGGCCAAGCTTGTCTGCCTGGGGCAGAGAGAACTTTGGAAAGAGAAGGGAAATGATGCCAAAGTCAGCAGCACAGGCAAACTATTGTCTGAGGAGTGCAGAGAGGTGGAAGAATCCCAGGGAGGACAAGGAGTCTCATTGCGAGCACAGCCAGGGACTTTGAGTGTCTCCAAACTAAACAAAGTCCCCTGCACTGTAGGAGATTAGCACTGATAAGACTAGTTGGACAAGTGAGGAGATTGCAGCTGAATTCCAAAACCAAAAAAGCCTCCCAGAGCCTTCTGCTCATTTCCGTTCCCAGGCAAAACATGGTTTCTTTTCACCTGGCCCTGCAGTAAGCACTCAAGTTTGGGTTTTGTTTTGAGCAGTGCTGAGGTTGAGGTTAATGAACTGCTGAGTGGTTTCCCTCACCATAAAGCTGCAGAGAGACTCTAAAGCATCCACAAGCTGTGACAGTTGCCTCTTGAAACATCACAGACCAGCTAGCACCTGGTCTGTCTGGCTTGCAATGGATGCAGGATGGATGCTGGACCATGGGATGGATGCTGGACTGCTCCATCTTAGCTTCAGGTGCTATTCTGTGTTTTGTGTGGTGAATTGACATGTTTTCTGAGTTGAGCTGGTATTTTTCTCTGGGCTCAAGTCCTGAAAAAAAAAAAAAGAATGGGCAACTCAGGGTTTTTTTTTTATGTAGCCTTCAAAGCTGGTGCAGGTTTACTCTCCAGCAGTGTTTATTGCCATTGGTGGCTTAACACTGTGGCACAGTGCAGTGCACAATCTTGGTCAAGGGGGGCACAGGGTGTTCTGCAGGACCTCTCCCTGTCCCTGTTGGTTCTGAGCCCTCTCCATGGCTGGGAATATGCTCATGGGAGTCATGTCCTGATGTTTTGGGCTTCATTGGCTTCTCTGCTGCATGATGCTGAAAGGCTTCATTTGAGCTCTAGGGAAGCAAGAAGTGTGGCTTTCGATCTGCTTTGGCCAAATGAGCAGGTTGGTCTGGCATTGAGTCAGCTCGTAAACCCTGCATTTCAGCCCTGATCTCTCCTTGCACTGTGATACAGCACCCATCCATGAGCTGAGGGTGCACTGGTCTCCCTGTATTTCTAGTTAAATAGGTATCTGAGAATGGGAATGTGCTCCTGAGCTGCTGAACCATTCAGTCCCTCGCGGAGATGGGAACCAGGCTGCCTCTCTGGTTACTGGGCTAGCCCCCTGTGCCTGCTCAGCCAGCCAGTGTTTGTGGATGCTGCCAGAGACCTCTCAGCTTCATGACGGAGGAGGAATTCCAGGAACGTGATTAAAATTCAGGGCTTCCTGGGAGTGTGACTCCTAGGCTGAGCTGGGACCTTGGTGGGGGGTGAGGGGGCAGGGTGAGTCTTCCCCCTTCATGGAGCAATTAGCCTGCAAGGTGATTTATTAATTCATGGAGGGTGAGTGAGGGGGTCGCATTCCTTCCTTGCCTCCCCTTCACTTATCTCTGGGCTGTTGGTTGGCCCCAGAGGGAGGAGAATGATGGGAACCAGAGCTGGTGGGCCCTGCAGAGGCAGGACCCAGAGGCATCTGGTGATGGGCCTGGGGCTACAGGTCACTCCAAGCTCACCTTGCGTTTTAAAAACCTACTTGTACTTTTAAAGAGCTCTCTTGGGTTTGACTGTGTCTGGAGGTTGATGGCCCCTTTCCACCATCCATCGCCTGAAGTGGCCAGGGCACCTTACAGGGTGGCCAAAGTCACCCCAGTTCCCTGCTCCAGCTGCAAGATAAACCAGGTGCTGCCTTGTCTTCCTGCCCATGTGGATGGGGAAAAGGGGGGATACCAACATCTCTTGGCTGTGCCTTCTCCAGCTTGGGGCTCCTGGTCTTGGCCGGAGGGTAATGAGTTACAAAGAAAATTCAAGATGCCTTCAGTGAGACCTGCCCCTTGACGTGTCGTTCCCCAGGGGCTCAACCCCCATGGGTATTTTTAGCCAGACTTGGAAGGAAGGCTGTTTGCTTGCTTTGCTCTTTGCTTGCCCTGCCCACTGCCGTTGCTCACATAATTTCCCTTGAGGGCTGACAAAAATACTCTTTAGATGAGTAGGGTGGGTGCCTCAGTGCAGCGGGTGCCTCCATCTCTGCTTTGTTCAGGAGTGGAAGAAGGATGCAGGTAGTGGGGGGGGTCTGTGTGGCTGCCCTTCTCCCCCTGGGGTCACTTGCTGGCTCCCCAAGGCGGTCATGACATTTTCACGGTTTATATTGTTGAGGAATTTGCTGGGAGCATGTTTTTGTCTCTCTCCAGAGTAAATGTTTAGGAACGCTGCTGTCCAGGGGCTCAGTGGTGTTGTACAACTGGGGGCAGGAGTGAAGTGCTGGCCTAGAGGCAGGTCCTGGCAAACTGACACCTGCATCATTTTTGGGGCCATGGGGGGTGCCATCAGTCTCTCTAGCCCAGCCCCTGTGTATATCATCCCTTCCCATCTCTCCGGCTCAGCTCCCTTCTGTGGGACAGGTCCCAGCATCTCTCCCCAGGGGCTGTCTCCATATGGGAGGTCAGTGGCTTGGGATGTGGCAATATCCTCAACAAGGGCCTTTTAACTGTTGTTTGGGCTTTTAGATGAAGAATGGATTAAAATCCTAAACATTGATAGGATTTATAGATACCATCTGCCACTGACAGTTGCTGAATTTTTCTGCTCCGTGCATAAGTGCTTTGGCTTCCAGCATTTTGGCTGTGCTGATGTCAAGGTTTCCTCCCTTCCTTCCCCAGCAGCAGCCATGGAAAGGGAGACGTATGGATGGGACATCTGCAGCAATCCCAAGTGCTTGCTGTGCTGTGGCTTTGTGCACTCTGGAGGTGGATGCTCTCTGGAGAACTTCCCAGTGAGGAAAGACAGAAGGAACTGGGCTTGTTCAGCCTGAAACAGACACAGCTTCCCAGGGGAACCAGCAGCACCCTAGTGCCTATGGGGAGGTTAGCAAGTCAGGCTCTTCACAGCAGAGCATGGAGAGGGAACAAGAGGCAACAGGCATAGACTGGATATAAAGAAAAACTCTTTCCCATGAGGACAGTTGGAGATTGTACAAAGTACTATCTCCATTGCTCAAGATTTGCAAGAATCAACTGGGCAAGCTGCTCTTTGCTCAGAAGTGACCCTTCTTTGAGCTGGAGGTTGAACTAGAGAGCTCCTGAGGCCCTTCCAAGCCTGAGTTATCCTATGAGCCAGTATTTAGGAGCAAAGTTTCTGATAACAGATCCGTGTAAACTATGCTGCAGCATCAAACCAATTTCTAATAGTGTTGTAACTGGGAATTTTCCATGTGATAGGCTTCAAAATGTGTACTGGACTGAGAGAGACTGCTAAGGTGAGAGAAGGTGGTGAAAGAAGAATATTTCTAGACAAGAAGTAGTGGTTTTAAACTGAAAGAGGGTAGGCTTAGATTAGGTATAAGGAAGAAATTCTTCAGTGTGAGGATGGTGAGACACTGACAGAAGGTGCCCAGAGTTGCTGTGGGTGATCCTTCCCTTGAAGTGTTCAAGGGTGAGGCTTGGAGCAGCCTGGTGTACTGGGAGGTGTTCTTGCCCATGGCAGGGGGACTGAAACTAGAGGGTCTTTGAGGTTCCTTCCAATCAAACCATTCTATGATTCTATGAGACCCCAATGTTGCTATCACTGGACTCTGGGAAGGTTGTGGGGCTGTGGTGTGTTTGCATCCTAGGGCTGGTGCCAAGCATCCTTCCTGCTGGTCCCAGAAGTCTGTTTTCTTGGAGTAACTCTCAATTTACTGTTGTGTGTGGGTTGGTGCAACTGCTCTGAAGGGACTGGGGACACTTGTAGTTGTGGCCAAAAGCAAGAAGTAATTTGCAGCCATCCTGCCCGTGGGCTGTGGGAAGTTAAGGCTGGACTCAGCAAAGAAAAAATGGATAAAAATAGCAGGGTAATGGGCAAGTGTGTTAAAGCCTCTGATAGCTAAGAAAGGCTCCCTGGGGATGTGTGAGCTCCATCCATCCTTGACTCCAGGGGCACGTGGCTGACTGAGGTGTACCCTGGGTGGAGGTCTTTCTGTGGCTCAGTCTGTTGGCAGCCCCGGGATTTGCTGTCAGCATTAAAGCCCATTCTGCAGCTGCTCCTCTGGGACATCTCAGAGCTGGGGTCCCTCACCAGGGGAATGTGAGCAGGGAGAGGAAGGGAGCAGCAGGTCACAGCTCCCTGCGTGCACCCTGCAAATTATGCTTCTGCTCCCTGCCCCCAGCCCGACGACCCCTTGGTGCTGAAGGGGTTCCCAGTGTAACCGGGATGGGTCCTCAGCCGTGATGAGGTGCGGGAAGATCGGTCTCCTGAGGATGCGGCCGCGCTTTGCTCGGCCTGAGGCTCCCTCTGCTGTCGGTCTTCATGTCCATCTGCCTGTCTGTTCATCTGTCCATCCACCCTTTTGCCCATCTGCTTTTTTCACCTCCCCTTTCCCCCCACCTTCCTCCCCCCTTCCCCCCCTCTTTTCCTCCCCCCCCTCCCTCCTTCCCCCTCTCCCCTCTCTTCCGTCCCTCCCTCCCCCCATTCACTCCCCTTCCCTCCCCCGTTTTTTCCCCCTTTAATTCTGGGACATGGCTGAGCCTACAGTGAGCAGGGTGGCCTCCTGCCTCTTTTCCCAGGGGACCAGGCTGCACCAGCTAATGCCGGACAGCAATGGGAAGACTCGGCCAGGCCAGTCCAGGAGGGAATCGGGGCCAGAGTGAGGGTCCAATTTTGCTTTTAAGGAAGTGCATGGTCACAATAAGCTTCTGGCAGCATCTTCTAGAGTGTGCAAAGTGCTTTTTTGGGAGGCTCTAGCATGGAGGAGGCTAAAACAAGGGGTTTCCCTTGCTCTGCCAGCAAGCCAGCTGCCATGGCTTTGCTTAGGGGAAATGCTTGTCCAGAATATTTCCCCAGCGGGTTCATTCCCTGTATGTGCCCTAAAGCTTTGTCTGTGGCAGAGCTGGGCACAGCGGGTTGTGATGCTTTAGTGTCACCTGGGCCACCTTCTGAGCCCTTATGTTGCAAATCCCTCTGCTGAGAGAGGGTCAGCAGCCCAGATGGGGTGCACTGAGGCTGTAACTTGTGGGGACGCCCCAGCCTCTGCTCCTTCCCCCCGAGCCCTTGGTGTGGAGGTGTGCAGTGAAATGAAGATCATTGACTTAATGAGGGCTGGCAGCGGCCCCGCGCGTGGGGAGGTCCCGCGGGATTGCTGCTTTGCTCTGAGCTGCCTAATCCCAGCAGAAGGGAGAAATGGGATTCTTTTTTTTTCTGGCTGGGCATCGTGTCTGCACATGCTTGGGGCACCCCAGCGTGATGCCGATGCCGAGACAAGGCAGCTCATCAGGGCTCATGATGCTCCCTGCTGGCTACAGGAGCCGCCCTGGGGATGCTGTGTGGTTCCAGAGGACTCAGATTGTGTTTGTGCTGCAGGTTGTCACCCAACTTATCTCTCCTGAGTTTGGCCATGGGAACACCAGGCTTTTCTGTCTGTTCTCCCCACCAGTGGGAGAGGAGCAGTCACCAGCATCCCTCTCAGCCGTGCTGAGGAGGGGTGGGGGGGGGCACACTGAGGGGGGGAGGCAGAGCAGGGATGGGACCCGGGAGGGTTTGGGGGCTGTGGGGATGGGGTCTGGG
>JANHGL010000076.1:0-61987 GCA_024611195.1 Ceyx melanurus | reverse complement strand
CGGGAGGGGGCTCTGAGGCACACGGAGGATTTCGGGCGGTGTTGCGGGGCCCGTACGCGGGGCTCCGTGCGGGATGTTGGCAATTGTATCGAAACTTGGTTGTGTCTTTCGGTACCGCTTGCGTGCGGAACGCGCCTGGCGCACCTCGCTGCGGGCTGCGGCGGTAGAGACACAGCGTGAGGCGCTGGGAACGCACCGAGCGCTTTGTCTGGGGCCGCAGGCGAGAGTCCGGGGAACCGGGCACTGCGAGGTTTTGGTATCCTTTGTTTATTGGATGTGTTTAAGCCATCTGGCAGGTGCGAAGGAGGTTTTCGTTCCTTCAGAGAAGTTCCCTTTTTTTTAATGGTGTCTTTGCTACCTGTGTTTCTGTTCAGCCTTAGTACTGTTTTCTGGTTCTGTTGGACGGCGCGAAGTGTGAGATAAGGGAGGTGGATACGTGATTCCTACCTGTCAGGATAGCACTGCCCAGCCTGAGCTGGCTCCTGTGTAGCACGGCATGTGTGTGCTGCAGCCCACCGCTGCCCTTTCCTCTTGCAGGGGCTCAGCTACTTGGAAAAACTTTCACTTGCAGACTCTGGTCAGTAATAATTACAAGTTGACATCCTTCTAGGTGAGAAAGATGGATCATTCTGTTTAAAAAAAAAAAACAACAGAAAAGTTTTTGGTTTGTTCTCTTGATAACAAAACAATCCAAAATTTGATTCCTTTTCAGATGTGCAGTTGCAGATGTTGGGCAGTAATTTGATAACAGCAGATCAACATCTACCGTGATATGTGTTAAAATCTTTAAACATTAAAAAGCCACAACAGAAGAGAAGAACTCAGTTATTAATAAAATTGCACTTCAGGCTGATGGGTTGTAACGTGATTGTTACCTTCCCTGGAGATTATTACAGCAAATACTTAAATAAACTTCAATCAAAAAAGAAGTATCCATACAAGTAATAAGTTACTCCCCACCAAAAGTACTATGAAGCTAAATGTACTACTAAAAGTACTATGAAGCTAAATCTTTGTACTATTTTTAATATTAAGCTGACATTTACTAATTATTTATTAACTTTTTAAAATTACTTTTTGATATCTAATAGAAATGAGATGATTCCAGTATTTTAAGTTACTAATAAAAGTTTTGGGGTTTTTAAAAAATACTTGTAGTCATGGTCCCTCAGACAGGTTTATAGAAAACATCTCTAGGTTACTACTATCTATGCTTCAAAGTCTATTGTGTCTACTTGTGTCAAAGTCTACTAGAGCTTAAAATTCATTAAGAGCTGGTAAGATCACTTGTGCTAAGTTTTAGGAGGGTGATGGTGTTTGGATTAGTTTTGGAAAGTTCATGCCCTGCAGTGTTAAGCATAAGCTGCACAAACAAAACATCTAGGAAGACTGTATGTTCTCTTCAGGATGAGATTAATAACATTTTTTTTTTCTGTATAGGTAGGATAGAAGTTGCCAGTTGTCAGAAGATGCCCATTAGCATTTTCAGAGTTGGTATGTGTCATTGTGGTATATTGCTATAGCATTTTAATTAAGCTTTTATAGTATAAGGTATCATTTGGACAGTACTTGAACTGAACTCCACAGTTACTGAATCCACTAGTAATTCTCAATGAATGCACCTACAAAGTCTCTGTGGATGGTAAGTTCTGACACACTGCAGAGTGAATAATAGATTATTATTTCCAAACCAGCTTTACCACTCTGTAATAATAGTAAATACTGAAAGTAAATACTAAAAGTTAAAGTATAATTCCTGGAATACATAAATACATTAGAACTTTTTCATTGGTCTAAAGTCATATAGTCCAAATGTACTTTAACTTTCTACTAACCTGACAGCTGATTTGATTGATGTAAAGAAATTGGCACAGATGATTTTGTGGGAGCAAAGACAGTACTTATGGGTTCATATATTTATCAGATGGCTGCAAATAAGATTTAGCAGCTTGATAGGAAGTTTATCAGGGTGTTTCTTGTGCTTGTTTGTTGTTTTGTTTTCAGAAAGGGGAAGTTATCTTTGCACCACTACTTGAAGTTGGTTTAGAGAGACAAAATTTTATACATTGGGAATGAACAAATCTGTATGAGATACAGTCAGGATCACAGCCTAAGGTCTGTAGGACATGGGTGCTAGGACAGCAGACAGGGCTGCCACTCACCAGCTGGTTAGTGTGGTCCACAGGTGTCATTGGATCCTCTCTGCAAGGGCAAAGATGGGGTATTTTTGAAATTGTAAGTTCAGCTGAGTTTGTCTGTTAATAATGCAATGTTCACTGGGATTTCTTTTTTGAGATGCCTGTAACATGCCTGTTTAAAGAAGATAACAGCTGACTGAGTTGGCCTGCACCTAAACAAGCATTCTAGTATGTTGTTACATGACATGAAGATTTGCTCTATGCTTAGGTTTTAAAAATATGTATATATATTGGGTATGGATTTTAACATAATTGCAACAGTATAATTGTTAATGTGGGCTCCATTCTACTCATATAAATAAATATGTTTATACAAGTCTAATGTTTCCTAATAGTGTAAGTGATGGAGATGAGAAGAAAAGGTTCTGCTCTCTGGATAATGTAATGTAAATGTCTGTATGTGCCTTGGGAGAAAAATATTTCCTGAATGTGTTAATTCTGTACCTTCTGTGTATGTAGAAGGTTGTTTTGACCCCCTGACACGTTTTGGGAAGATTACACTTCCTTTCCTATTCAGGATGGCCAAATAACCTGCTCAGTTTGAGCCTTCAGGAAGTACTTAGTTCTGGTGTAAAAACTGAATACATCTTCTAGATTTGAATAAAGACATTTTTAGAGAGGGTGTAACTCTTATTTACTTGAGGGCCATATGCCTCCAGGAGGAAACTATATTGTTCAGAGCTTCACTATAGCTAGCTAATGTTGAAAGGTAAACAGGAGGCTTAATTTTATTTCAAATTAGTGCTTTTGAATGTTTATGATGGTTAATGGTTTGAATAAGAATGGAGTAAGTACCATTTTTTCTGCAGTGAGTCAGTTGCCACCGTTATATATTTTGGGTTTTTTTAAGGTGTCTTTAAAGCTAATACTGGCTGTTTGGTCCTAAACACGTGTGGTTGACGCTATGAACACACCACACCCCCGGGTTATTGGCTATTCAGATTATGTGGCAAAATGTAGCTTTTGAAGTCTACTTTCCAAGTATCTAAAACAATGTACAAGCAATAGAAACTAAGTAACTGTGTAAACAGCCTGTCTGCTGTAGTAACACCCCTCAGCTGATGCAGCCATTTAATTTACACGCAGGAAAGGGCAGGCTCAGAGCCTGGCTTCACCCTTTCATGGTTCTTCCTCAGCTCCTCTTCACCTTTTCAGGCCTCAGCCTTCAGGCATTTCTCCTTTCACCTCTTCTTACCTCCTCTGTGTACTGACTTCTGGTGGGACTCTGGATCTGGTAGTTCTTTGCTTGTGCTGCAGCAGGGTTAAAGTTGTTAATGATGCAGATTCTTAGAATCATAGAACGTTAGGGGTTGGAAGGGACCTAGAAGATCATCTAGTCCAACCCCCCTGCCTGAGCAGGATCACCTAGACAGGTGATCTATTCATAGCAGCAACAGTGGGGGGGATGTCTGTTGAAATCTAAGTAGGCAAAATCATTGTCTTTACATGCTTCTTTTTCCCCCTAAAAAGTCAAACTGAAGTTTGTGACATTTTTGTTGTTGTTTTTGTTTTTTCCCCATTCCTGCTGCTGCTGCTATGAAGCCTTTTGAATATCGAAGGTTCCTGAGTCAGACGGAAGAAGCGGTAGCTGAGGTGGATTAACGCTGGAATGTAGTCAGGGATTGGAGCACTTGGGAGCTATGCTTAGACAGAAAGGGAAAGAGGTAAGAAATGTGAAGTGGTAAGACTGATTTTAAGCTCTTGTTTACAGACTCTACCCAGTCATATAATGCCAGTATTTGTGCATTGTGTGTGTGTGTTTGTGTGTGTGTGTGTGTGTGTGTGTGTGTGAAGGAAAAACAATTAGCATCAGCCTACTTCACTATTTTTACACTTTAAGCACTCAGATGCCAGCCAGTTGGTGAGATCCCTTCAATATCTAATATATCTACTGTCTGAGAAAGCATGTGTTGGCAGGGGTTTGGATGAGCTTGTTAAAAGTATTTGTATGCTCTCTTTTGTTGATTTGTTCTGCCACTTATACCAGCATGCAAGCAACACCTTTTGCTAGTTAGGACATATGAAGGGACACACTTTCACTATTGCTTTAAATAGATCTGTGTCTGTGCTGCCACTGGAAAGGGTAGTATGAGCCATGCTTCCTGCCACCTTACTGGTGCCAGTCCTTGCTCTTCTTTCTGTTTGGGTGAGTGAAGGAATTGCTCTGCCTGAAAACCACTCCTTTTCCGTTGGACCAGGTCTCTGCTCTGGCTGTTGACACAGTAATGTCAGGAAAACAGGGCACAGAGAAGACATTTTCACTTGCAGTCTAATCTGATTGCAGCATCACAATCAGGGTACTCTAATCTCTAATTGTAATGTGTGTGTTTATTGATTACATGCTTTGTTCTTGCACTTTTTTTCATACATTTGTATGCTGCTTTAATTATAAAAATGTTTTCTGTGGGCTTTAAATTGAAAATTTCCAGGTGATTCTTGATGTAATTTAAATGCTAACTGCTAATTCATGGAACGTGTTTATATTTCCAAAATAATTTTTATTCTGGAACTGCTGGTGCTTAGCTACAATCTAAATGAGGATTATTTTGGAATTGTAAAGCAATTTCATATACAGCCTTTTTTCGTGATCACTCAAGTGTGGATATCATAGTGTAAGCAAATAACATCCTTTGTGCTTCAGTGATCTCCAGACTTGATTTCAAATTTCAGCAAGATGTGCAGGATTTATTGCATTTCAGACTGGAATCTTTAAGAATTGCCCTTAAACAAGTGAGGCTATCCTATTATGTATATTACATATTGATTTCACTGAACATATGTGGATGTGTATACACATTTAACCTTTGGAGATCTTGAACAGTCACAAAAGGTATTATTTAAGATGGCAGTAGTGTGTAACCTAATTCTTGATCTGCTAGTGCCTCTGATTTAAAATTTCCTATGCACTGAAGTATAACATGCCCTAGAGAACAGATACAGTTTAAAATGGCTTCTCAGAATGCAGTAGAGATTGACACAATTGATGTATGTTTTTATCATGTGTGTTCAAAAGATCCTTCTTCAGAAAACATTCAGATGTAGCTAGCAGCATCCTTTAACATTCCTATGTTATCAAAATAAGAAAACCCAACAGAAATTCCCTACAGAGTGTAAGGGAGCAGATTATTCATCAAGAATAGAAATATGGAGTTGTGTTCCTGGGGAAATTGAGATGTGTCCATTTTGTGTTTTATATTGAGGCACAGCAATTATACTGTATGGAACTTTTACTACTAAACAGAAGTTGATAAGGAAATAGTTAATTCCCTTTCAGTTTTGCAGTTAGTGTACACACCCACCAGATGGAGCTTCTGGCACCAGTGGAAAATTCCAGAAATCGAGCAAGGATGAGAAGTGGGTGAATGACTTAGAAGATCCTATGTCTCCTGGACTGGAAAAGACATTTTTCTTTTACCATTAAATAAAAAAATGAATTGAGAGTAAGAGATGGAGTATCAGCCTTATTGATTCATTTCACTAGGACCGTCTTCCATAGTTTTCCTTCTCATGGTGAAATGGAATTAGTGCAAGAGTCACCAAGCTGAAACTAGACAGTAAGCTTAAAAAAAAAAAAGAGATAAAACCGTTTCATAAGCCCTTGCTGAGAATTGCATATAAACACTGAAACAGCATGTTAAGGCTTTTACCCTAAGAATTTCCCCCAAAGCATTTTAAGTTGCTGTTGGTTTGTTTGTTTCTTTTTTTAGTACCACAATTTAAATGGACTTCTCTTCCCCACAAGCATTATTTAAATAGGATGTCCAGAGAAGTGGTGTGAAATAGTCCTTTTTGTTTGACACACAACTTGAAATTTTTTTGGAGGTAGCTGATTTAATCTCTGAAATGAGTTTTACATTTTTTTAAGTTCCTTTTTTGACAAAGGGTCTTCTAAAGAAAAAGACTATTGGACTGGGGTGGGGAGTTGGACTGGTTTCATATGCAGTGTTGAGAAAGTTTTACAATCTTTTGAGTAGAGAGCAAAATACTTTTGTTGATTTCCTTGGGTTCTCTGCTCACTTCATACCTTTTTAATGTGCCTAGGCATACTTTGGATATAGACCCAAGTTAAAGGACCTTGGATATAGAACCATGTTAAAGGGCTTGGGGGCTTCTGCCAGCTGATCTGCTGTAGCTTAGGTTGAGTTTGTGCTGGGTCTCACATAGCAGCTGTGCAGACAGAATGATCTGCTGGATGTTGAGAGGTGTTTGGTAGAAGTTAGCTGAAGACCATCATGCCACCTGGGCAGAACCTTGGTCTTGCTGATGGGTGAGCTGATAAGGCTGAGGAGTTGTTCTGTTCAGACTGTTGCCATGAGAGCAGAGCACAGGCTGTTACAGAACAGCATCCATCCTGGGATCATAGGGGACTTGAGAAACGAGCCCTTCATTGTCTGGCATTTCAGATGTGCTGTTAAACTGCAGATCTCACCTTCACAGGTGGGTCCACAGACAACTTAAAACTAGTCCAGAAATTATTAAATAAGGAGGAAAGAGTCCAACAGAAGAAAGTGCTTAATGTGGGCCAGTGATTGATGTGTTGGGAGTAGACTCTATTCGCTGGGTGCAGGTTGAGGAGATGTGTAATTACAACTCCTTTTCAAGGAGGGTTTAGGTAGTTCTCAGTTCTCTTCTGTCTTCTCTGTTCTCCCTGATGTTTCTGCTTCTGGTATTTTTGATTTGCTTACTCTTCCCCAAGATACCTTTCTGCTTCCTGGCCACCACTTCTTTGCTTAGCAGTCCTGGAAGGGTCAGGTCTGAGTCGCAGCCTCCACCTTGCTGCAAGGACAGACCATCATGGACCCCGTGGAATATGGAGTACTGTACACCATCAGACTGTGCACCATCATTTCACCTGCATGCAAAAGGAGGCTGCTTTTCTGTCACCATGGGAACCATACATTAATTTTCTTGAATATTTCTCTTGTATTTAAGAGAGTTCACTCAATGTTGTACTAACAGTCTTCTCTGCAACTCTGTTTCATGGCTGGCTTTTTAGAGCATGCTGTTAAATGCAGTTAACTGAGCCTTGTTCTAAATGCAGCTGGAATAGGGAGGTAATCACAGTTTCAAGAACCTAACAGTCTTTGTTTATTTGGTCCAGGAACACAGAGCTGCTGTCAGCTCTGACATATGCTACTATGTTGAGCTCTTATTTGTAAACCACAAACTTCTGTGAGTTAAAACACTAGCAAATAAGGCTAAAATAAAAGAATTGTGGATTCTATGAAATCAGAAAAATGCCAGATGCTTGGTGATCCTTGTCAGCAATACAATGCAGGGAACGATAATCGGTGTTTGGGAGGCACAGGGTGGGAAGAAGTACTTTCCTGTGCTCAGTATTCTGATCTTCAGACTGACAGACAACTGTCACTGATCTGCTCTTGAGGCTGATAGGTCCTTGTCCAGAAGTGTGCTTTCTGCAGTGATGGTTTAGTGGGAGATGGGTAATTTGGGCTTGACAGAGAGGTACAGGGGCACAAATTCTACTTTCTAGTTAGAAAATAACCCATTATAAAATAAAAATAACCCGTCATCCTTACCTGTTTGCAGATATGGCTGATGGTCTTGTTAAAGCCTGTGCAGTATCTGTTTCTGCCTTGATGGGAAGTGTTTTCACAATTTTGTCTTAAAATGTCTTGGAACATTTCAGTAAATTCTGTTGAAGAGAAACAATCCATACTTTAAGCTGTGGCTGGTCTGTCTGAATAATGAACAGATAATAAAATCTAATAATTTTAAACAGTGAAATCCCTTATTACTTGGAAAAGTAATCATAAATGACTCAAGAAATTCTATTGTTATAAACATTAGATTTTTTTGTTCCCCCTGTCATTATATTTATGTTATGCCTTGTGTTTCCAGTCTGTTCAAGACTGAGCTTCTGTCCATGGGTGATGTGAGTTAAGAGGTATAAGCCTTCCCACAGGCACATAACTATTTACACGTTGTTACCCAGAACAGTTGACTTCACATCCTCCTTCTAGCAGTGCTGTAACAGAAAATGTTCATCTGAATGCTTCCCAAA
Organism: Ceyx melanurus; assembly: GCA_024611195.1. Lineage (NCBI taxonomy): Eukaryota > Metazoa > Chordata > Aves > Coraciiformes > Alcedinidae > Ceyx > Ceyx melanurus. The sequence goes on along the minus strand of JANHGL010000076.1, from coordinate 53,764 downwards.
TTAATGTGTGTCCCTGGATCTGATCCCTGTTTGATCTCCCATAGGCCTGGAATTTCAGGTGGGAAATGTTTGTATGGGACCCTTCCAGGTGAAAGTACCAACGCTTTTTAGTACAGGTGGTTTGCTAAGTGCACCTCTCCTGTACTGAGTGCAGCTTCACTGCCAGTGCTATTAGCTCAGGTGAGGTGTAGGCTCAGGTCCTAAATACTTCAGTCAAAAGGGGATATGAATAGGAGCATTTGTCTCTGTATCCTGCTGGATTTCTCAATTGGATAACTTCATTGAAATCTGAGCAATAAAATGTTCCTCTGGTAGCATCACCTAACGGAATCTGTCGGTTAAGCTGTAAACTTCTTACAACTTCCCACAGCACTGTTAAATTGGGAGTGCATTCTACATTAGCTCCATGGCACTGAAGGTACCATCAGTGTGGTGTATTCGAGTCCTTTGCAATGAAATGTATGTTATAAATGTAAGACTGCCCTTGTTCCATTTCTTACCTGTCTTTAACGCTTTGTTTTGTACAGCAGGATATGAGCCCTCTTCTGTGTCCGGGCTTTGGCCTCGCACAGTAGGTCTAATATAACCGCTGAGCTGGGCGCTCTGGAAGGAGAATTATTTTTGGAGGCTTTTGCATGAAACTTGTCCAATGAGTCTGAGACGCCCAAGCACCATTAATTTTGGAGGTAAATGCCTCATAATATGTACTGAATGGATAGGAAAGAGTTAAGATTGTCTTTTGGCAAAGCATGGGCAAAAAAATAGTTGAAAGGATAGTTCTGCCTGTTTACTTGTGATGTTTGCAGAGTCTGTACTTAAAGGAACACCAACCTGAACTCTGGAGAAATTGGGGGTGTGGGAGGCTTTGAGCTCAATCGGTCTGGCAGCTTCACTACATATTGTTAATTAATTTCCTGGTTTAAAATTCACACACACACACACACACACACACACACACCCCTTTTTTGGTTTATTAAAATCACCACAGGCAAAAGTGAAAGATGATTTTGACTGCAAGATAAACTGCCAGACTGACATACATGCTTGTGCTGAACCAAACTGGGGAGAAAACTGTGACTGGTGATGTGGAAGTTCAAAGATTCATAATTTAAGTTGGATGTCCCTTTAAGTTATTACTTGGATTCTGAAGTTTCTTGTTTGAATTGAAATGTTTAAGTTTGGAAACTCAACTGAAAGACTTTTTATGACAATATTTTCTATCATTTGTCTATAAATTGGTCTGTCAAAGTGGGCTGGGATTTGCATAAAGGGAGAGGAGGGAGGAATACTGTACTTCACATCAATCAAAAGATAAAGCCAAAGGGGGGGAAAAAACCCCAAACAAACAATAAAACCAGAAAAAAAACCCTAAACAAACTAAACAATGCCCCCAAAACAAAACAAAAATCTCACACAAAACCAACCAAACAAATGAAAGAAAATATACAATTAGTCTCCAAAGAGGTTTTTAAAATGTCATATTTTAAATGTTGCCACTTGGGTGGGAGGGGAAAGAATTATTTGCATGAAATATGATTTACTTAAAATGTATTTATGCTATTGTTATTGGAATAATTTCAGATTACTGAAAAAAATTATAATGCATGTTTAAGAAGTTAAGGTTGCTCTAGTAAACAACAGTAATGTAGAACTGGCACACAGCCAATAGAAATTAAAACTGTTTGATAAGATTTTGTGTCTGGATTGCACTGATGATGTTGATCCTGCATTCACAGTGACTTCTGATTTGAGTAACTGTTACTGAGAAATATTTAACACTTAAAAACCAGGCTGTCTAGTAGAGAGCCCTCCTACGATTTTAATGGGAGAATTTTGAGCATAATCTGAATTTTCTGCACTAACTTGTTACCAAACTGCATGCATTGTTTGGATTATGCTGGCTCACTGCTGCAGCCCTGCCCTTTTAGTAGTATTATGGATCAGAGTATTATGGGAAGAGATTTGGGGTTGAATTCCTGGAATGAAAACCATGGGATCATGATACCTCTCTAACAAAGACAGTGGGCTAGAGTAGTGGGTTTTATTGTGTGGGGTGGTATATTCTATAGGGAAAGGGAACAGCTTTTAGAATAAGGGTTTGAAACATTGCTTTTTCTGTAGGAAAAAGATGGAGTATTGCATGCTGGGAACAAGTGCTTTCCATAAGGTAGCTAAATTTTAAAAGTATGTTTGTTTCATTTTGCTTTAGGCTTTTCTTAAATTTTCTAATCTAGTAATTTTGTCATTTCTGCAGTTTTCATTTTGATTAGACCTCTGCAAAATGCTCTTCCTAACAAAAATTCAAAAACAAACCAAAAACCTTTCATACCTGGGCCACAATTGCAGTTTGACATTTCTGAAGCATTGCTCACTGTGTACAGAAGAGTATTAAAAAGCATATTTGTATAAATTCGTCCTATCATCCATTTTGCTTTCCATAATTTCCAAATAGCAGTAATTTTAAAGCTGTGAATATGTTGGATTACTACAGAGAGACTGAAGTAAAACAAGTTATTAAAAGGCAGTCTTCACTAATACCTCTTTAAAAACTAAGCAAAACAAAAATCCAAAGCAACAAAACCAAAAAGCCCCACTCTTCAGGAGTGCTGCTGGCAGAAACTCCCAAGTAAATAGTCACATTCTTTTTTCCTTTGTTCTTGTGAATAGCAAGACATAACATACTTGGAGGAAGTTTTGAGTAGATGAGTCAAGACTCATTTCATTAACTGTAGTTAAATGTTTTGGCCAAGTTTCCCAAGGAAAGAAAGTTTAAACATTTTTTTTCAGATTGTGGCCTATCTTCTAATCCCACCTCCCTCTTCCTGGCCATTTTCAACCAAATTTGGTAGGGGTTGGAGGTCTGAAAAGATAAACACCTCTAAGTTTCATTAAATGTGGATCTCCAGTAAGAGAAGAAACTGAACATTGACGGGTTTCCTTCGCAACTCTCCTATCAGTCTGTCCTTCAATTGGATTCAGAATTGCCAAGTGGCTGCTAAATCTCTGTGTGAGGAGTTTTAAGAGGGAGGGGAAATAAATCCTACTGCCTAGGCCTGGGGTTTTAGGGGGTTAACTTCTCTGTGTTGGATGTGTGCCAGCTGCAGAGGTGCTGGTTAGGTGGGGTGCCTGGAGCTGACCATGGCAACTTGCCTGTCCTTATCCCATGTGGAGCTAGCAGAGGGTTATGAAGCAAAGAGCTGAAGCAGTAAATTATCTTGGCTTAGTATTTGAAGTATTCCGCTCCAAATGAGGGTTGTTGGTGCCTAACTGAGTGCATGTATAGTATATTATTCCATGGATCCAATATTATTACAGGTACAGCAGCAGCTCATGATGCCCCGTAAAGCTTTTCTTTCCCAGAAAGAAAAGCAGGCTCGTGCCAGGGAAAGGGATATGTTAAAAAAGAGGAGGAGGCGACAAGACTATCTGAAAAGAAGCGTGGAGCCGCAGAAAAATGCAGAAACAATAAAATGGCACAGGGATGATGAGAAGAGGAGAGAAAATGAGCAAGTTAAGGACAAAGATATCAAGAAGCGGTGGAGACAGGATGAGAGAGAACGACGAAAGAATGTGGACGCTATGAATTGGCACAGGGAAGATGAGAAGAGGGAAAATGAGAGAGGTAAGGACCAAGAAGGCCAAGAACCAGCAAAGACAGGAGGAGGAGGGGGAAAGAACCATGAAAGGATGGACCTTTTGAAGCAGCAAAGGGATGATGAGGGGGAGAGGGGAAAAGAGTAAAACCAGTTCTATAAACGTGTGCAGAAAAAAACCCCAGAAAATATTTGTATTGGTCTCAAATGTATAGAAAATCTGCTTTGCTGAATTGTAGCTCTTACAGAGCTGGTTATTTTGACAAGATTGATCTGAGAATAGATGTTTACAAGCTCAAAGTCACAAGATAGAAGAGGTTTCACGTTGCTTACAGAATTGTCTGTTTTGTACACGTGCTCACCTAATGCTTCCTTCAGCAGTACAGCTGGTAATGCTGCATTTCAGATCACCAAAGAGGGCAGGTTTTATCAGTCTTCATAATGTGAGTAATTGAGAGCATTAGGAAGGTTCAACCAAAGGTGCTGATAAGAGAAGGTAAAACTGTTTTTAATAATGTGCCCAAAACTTGCAGTTGCCCCCTCAGTTAAATAACTTTTTTTCAGACTAAAACAAATGCTGTTTGGAAGTGTAAATTTCACAGAAAGCTTTTGAGAAGCAGTCAGTTCAAGAGATGCACATTTCAGTGTCACTAGATCTCAGGTGTTGGCATCAAAACTGAAACACTGACAATAGGTATTTACATTACACTAGGCAGATGCCTTCTGAAGTTGCATTTTTATTAAATTGTATATGGAATTCTTTTATCTGGATTTATAAAATTTTTTTTTTGCAGTAGCCCTAAAAAATTAGTTGTAGGCTTATGAATCTTGAATGGATTTAGATTGCAAGAGAGCCTAGTCCTTTGGAAATCCTTCTACTCTGCTTTAGACATTTAGGCCCTTAAAGGGGTGGTGCCTTTGCACAGCTGATGGGAGTGCTCCTGTCTGTACAGCCAGGGATGCTGCAGCCCTGGGAGGGTGTTCAGAGGGGCTGTCACACCCAGTGCTGAAATGATGCCTCTTCTGAACAGCAGCAAGGACTGGCTGGAAATGAGGAAAGGTTCAGTTGTCTGCATCTTTGGCGTTCTCAGTAGTTAGTAAATGTTTGCTTTAGGATTGAAAATCTACCTTTTTTTGGTGGTGTGGTTTTGGTTTTCTTGTTGGTTTGTTTTTTTTCAGGGGTGGTGGTGGTTGTGGGTTTCTTGTTTGTTTGGGGGTTTTTGTGTTGGTTTGTTTGGGTTTTTATTAATTTTATTTCATGAAAGTGTTTGGGCACCCTTATTTTGACTGCTCAGTTATGATGAGGCAGCCTGCAAGATGTAACCACAATAATGGAGAGTTTTGTAATTGGAAGGACTATGAACTCCTATGTGAATGTGCAGTGAATGTGGCTGAAAAAAATACAGTATGCAACAAAACCAAAATGGTCAACATTTTTAATAGGCATGAAGCTTTTCTTTTTTGTGCTGATCCTTTTAAGTGAGCCAAAAGATAAACTTATTTTTAAGGGGTAGGATGAGGGGTAAATGTTGCTTATTTTGAGTAACTTTATATTACAAGATGAGAGGAAAATGCTCCCAAAATGAGCAGGTTGTCACCACTACATTGGGGTGAGATTTTCATGACAGGCCTAGGATTTTCAACTGGTAAAATTAATAATCAGGTTTATTTCTGTAACTGTTTTTGCTCTTTATTCCTAATTCTTACTCAAATGCTCACTACGGAAGTTCAGGTTTTTAGTTTTCCTTTTCTTGACTGACTGCTGCTTCTGACTCTTAGCTCTCTGAACATAGATAAAATTAGAACTAAATTTCCAAAGGAAATAGATGGAATAGACAGTCGCTTTCCAATTACTCCTCTAGGATCATTAGCAATGTTGACACCATATTTCTCTTGTAAGTAAAGAAAACATAAATTTATGTATTTTAGGCTTGTTTCTGCCAGTGGACAGGTACTTCAGAAGAATCAGTGGCCACTGTAAAGAGCATTAGGATACCCAGCCTACAGGTTTGAGAAGCCTGAATAAGACTACAATGCACTAGGGACCAGGGATTTTTAGTTTATAGTTTTTGGGGTTCTTTAAGTGTGTTCTACATACTGTTTCACAGTGATGCTCTTCATAAACCTTGTTGAAGACTTCTTGAAGGGAATATTTAGGGTTGCCTATAATTTTGTGCTTGCTTATTGTGGAAGGCTTTCCTAATGGTACAAACTGGCAGCATGGATGTCAGGAAATAATGTCATTTTCAGTTAAGCATAAAGAGAAGAAAACCTAGACTAGTGTTATCTTAGTTCCTTTACACAGCAAGATTTTCCTCCAGATTATCTCTGTAAGGTCTTTGAACTGCTTCTGGATGAAAACCATCATTTTACTAACACAACCATGACATTAGAAGAAATATACTTGCTGCTTGTTCAAACTCTTAACAAAGCTCAAACATGAAACAAGCAAAATTAGCACTTGGAATAATAACCAAAAATAAAAATAACATGACGAGGCAGATGTGGAATGTTTACTGAAGAATCGGAGTAGGGTTGTTACCTTGGTGGTGCTTTAAGCTGTACCCTAGAAGGTCCTCTAGGTGTTGGCAGAGCTGAAACAGCCCAGCACCTGTTACCTGAAGGTGTCAGAGGCTGCAAGGAAGTTCTGAGGAGGAGGTCCTAAATACAAAAGACCCACTGCAGAATTAAGATTTTAGTTACACTGAAATAGAAACAGCTTTTTGGATCTAAAGACAGGTGGAAGTTTTCCCTTTTTTATCACCTCTGGTAATTTGACTGATGGGTTTTCTGATGGTTTTCCCTCTTGCATTCCCTATCCCCTGGGTGCACACCTTCCTGTACAGCCATAGTGGGTACAGTGTATTGTGTACGAGATCAGTACCACCCCGTTTGCAGTGAGAACACACAACTCCAAGCCAGTTCTGCATTTGATGGTAAGGGATTTCCACATTAATCTCACAGTTATCTTTAATTCATTTTTTGACTCTGTTTTCTGTGTGGTTCTAGTCCCTTGGTAACTGATGTGTTAAAGGTCTGAACTTCATCGTCATGTTAACTTGAAGTGCTTGAAACTGGTAGAGTGAGGATAGCTTATTTTTATTAAATGCTAAAAGTGGTTTAAAAATCACTTAGAGTAGCATAACAGGAGGATGTGTCAGACTTCCTATTCTGGATGTTTTTAGAATAGTGACTGCAATTGTTTCCATCTGGAATTTGAAGTGCTAGTAAGAGTAGCAAGTTGTGAAGAGGTAATTTGGGGTTGAGAGTCACTGCAAGTCTGTCTACATTATAAAATCTGTTTTTAGAAAGGTGGTATGTTGAAGAACTAGGGGTTTGTTGCAACTTCTCAGTGACTATGTGATGGTTAATTTTGGGGTTAGACTTTTCCTTTCTGCCTTTTTGAATAAGTCGTCTTTATTTCCCGTCAACACATTTGCACTGTTAAATTCCTAAATCTAAACAGTATGTTTTTTTCCTGAATATTGTTAACACCAGTGTTCCTGAGAGCATTTCAAGGTTTTACACAATTTTCCCCCCTACTAGTATTTTCTTTTACCAGCTGTAGCTAACAAGAGTAGAAAATTGAGTAGAGAGAAGAAGCCTTTTGCTGTGAAGCATTATTAAACTTGATGTGAGATCCCCTTTTTATAACAGCAGTGAACCCTAGTTCTTTGAGAACACTGAAGATGCCTTTGATTTTAAAGAAATGAAGCCCAGTGCTGTTGTCTCTCTGTCCTGCAGTGTTAGTTGCTTCCTAAAATGTGGATGCAATTATGAATTTAATTTAATCAGTTTATATCACGTTCTGGCCCATTTCCATTTCAGGATGTGGTTCTACTGAGGGAACTGAACTGCTGGTTCCTGCAGACTTCTCAAACTTTAGGCTTTGTAGTGACTTTATGCCGTAATTTTGAGGTTGTAAGATGCACGTATCAGAACCACACTGGAGATTCAAACCTTCCTTCCTGGGACTGTTACAGCCTGTTAAAAGCCAAAGACAGCACTTCAGGTCTCCAGAGCACAATACCTGGTACACACTTTGTACAAGGTATTGAGTTTTCTGAAGTCTTAACTGTTTTTCCTCTGCTTCTCTTGGAAATAGTCCTTGCTTTACCACAGAAGCTTTACCCCTTCAGATTTTTGGATTAAGATCTCAGAGTACTTCATTCAGGCCCTTTTGTTAACACGTGTGCACTGTCTAGGAAACTTTCCATAGCTTTTTGTTCATGATTTGCTGAGTGGCTGTTACCCAGAGCAGTGAAACAGTGTTGCATGAAGTTTGTCTGCATCTCCAAAATGTGACTGTGAAATGAAAACTGAAGTGTTTCTAATTTAATGATACTTTGCTCTTTTATAGCTTGTCTTGTCTTCTTACATTTGGCTATTGAATTATTCTAGGAATCAGTGCTTGGCTGTGGACTAGACCTTTATGCTAGGTACTGCATCACATCAATACAGAGCAAAAGAAAGTTCCAAATATTTCTTACACAGTCTGCTCATCATTGTTTTGTGACTGGTACAGTCAGATATTTTGTGTACAAGCACATTGAAGTCTATCTAAAGATGAGCACATTGAATAGATCTGGGGTTTTTTTTCAGCATTTCTGTTAACTAGCTTAGTAATCAATTTTCATCAACACCTGAAGATACTACCTGGGTGTTTCTAGTAAGGACATTGTTGGTCTTGTTTTTAAACAATCCTTTATTCTCTCCACCCAGTACTTCACTGCAGATTGATGTGTAACAACTCAGAAACAAGGGTGAAAAAGAGATGTAGATGTTGCAGGTGTTCTCTCTTAAAACACCAGCTTTTGGTCAGATAAAGGATACTTCATTTCAAGAACAGCATTAATGTCTAGATGATGCTTTGAGACTCTTTTTAATCCCAATGGTATTAATGACCACATTTAAGGATGTGCCAGCAGTGTCGTGTGTGTTGCATTTACAATTTGAGTTACTTGCTGTAAATAGAAATGGAGTTGCTAAAAGGTCTTTTTTTGTAGTCACAAACCATAATAGTATCAGACTATTTATGCCTCTCCCCTAATTATGATTAAATGGTCAAGAACCTTCCTAATTATAATGAACTGTATTTGCTGAAGGATGAGGTTTAGGTTAAGAGTAGGTGAGTTGGATTCACCTATCCAGCAGGATTTGCAAAGCAAGTTTGATCTTCAGTTTTCAGATGTGGAGATCTATTTATATCCTCTGTTAGGATGTGTTGTGAGAGGAAGGTTTTGATAATTTCATGTTTTAAGACTTGACTGCAAGGCAGGGAAAAGGGCAGAGGCAAGAATATGGTGCAGATACAGATCTTGTTTTCAGGCAGTCCTAAATAATATGCAGTGATATGCTTTCTCACTGGAGTGTATATATATATATCATGATATGTTTGGTATGTCTAGGTATATTAGACACAGTAATTAAGAGAAAGCATTTGATTTTTTTAGTGAACTTGTTAGTAGCATTTTGTGTACTGAAGGTGTTTTAATGATAAGCATTATTTTGAGATTTATGTCTGACTTTCAGGTTCACAAGTGATTATTGCCTAAAGACAAACTCTGTATTGATTCTTGTTTTGTCATGAGGGGAAAAAAATTGTATCATTACAAGCATAATGAGTATATTTAAGTGGTGACTTTGGTTTTGAAAAAAACAGCAGAGTTTGGTAGAAGCTGTAAAATGTAATTTTTCATGCACTGATGTTTCTACAGTTATATTAATAATTTGGGTTACTCTGGAATAAAATTACTAGGACATTATCTCCTTGGATTTGAAGTTCACTTGAAAATATTAATTCAAATCCTGAACATACTTGACTATGATGCTTCATATAATTTTTGATTAAAAAATTGAGTGTACAGGTAGCCATGAAGAAGAAGCTGCTGAAAGTGCTACTGAACCAATGCTAAAAACAGAGCAACAGTTACTCAGATGCCATTAGAGAAAAGGAATTAGTGGAGCCATGATTAATATCTTGGCTATATTAATATTATTCACTCTGCCTCTAAACTGCAGCAGCATGAACTTTAAATAAATGGATGTTCTTGAGCTTACAAGAACAGTTCTGCTATGCTTTGAAAGCAAATTTGTGTTACTTTATTGTAACGTGGTGTTCAAAGCTCTACTTCCCAATTCTGTTCAGGGAAAAGAGGGAACAGAACGTTAAGGAATCAGATTTCCTTTTGAATTTGTGGTCTGTGTTTAAGGATACAAATCCATTCTGTGCACTATGGTATTTTTTGTTTTCTGATTATTGCCGTTCTAGTATCACACCAGTGAGACCTGCGTTAAGTTGTTAAAAAATGACAGTGGGCTCAGCATTGAAAACTGTTTCATAGTGACAGGTCTAGGAGAAGAACCTACAGGTTGGAATTGCTTTTTCCACCTGGAAATGTTAAGCTTTGCTTAATTCAACTACAGATTAATAATTGAGAAAATGATACTACTTAGAAATTGCAAATAGGACCCACCCTTACTAAAGCACTTGCATTTACCAATAGGCTAGTTAGCAGTTGGAATTCTTTGGCAACAGCATTTTATCCCAGTAGTCTTCACCATCTTTTAAACTATTTTGTTACTAATATTTCACAAAATTGCCATTGCTGATCCTCAGCCCTGTTCAATATTTCCAGCTAATAGCCAGATCTTTAAAATTGACCTGGCTCAACTTTTAACATTATTAGACATTGTTTTACAATTGAAGAAAAAATTGCAGCCTCCAAATACTATTTTTAATCAAGGAGAGTTTAGTTCTGTTTTCTAAAGTAGCTAAACTAATTGTAGTATGACCCTGAAATTGTAAATCTACTCTGTGGTCTTAATTTCTTTAATACAGAAATTTCTCAGTACAAATTCCTGGTTGCAAGGCAAATATCCATTATTATTTTTCAAAAGCTTTTCCACCATTTATGTGCTTATACTTTGTCATAGATGGTATTATTTTTACTTCATCCAAAACATGGTGGGTAATAGTACAAATCACAGGCTATAGCCTCTGCCCAGAGGAGCTTACCCAGTACAACTGGTACCACAGTATGGGCAAGGGCAGGTAGAAAAGCAGGGCAGAACTTGGCATGGTCTGTAGTTACTTAACTAAAGCCTGATACCCACCATAGAGGTACAAAATCTCATGTTTGCTGAAAGCAGTTTTCTTACACTTCAGTGTGTGTCTGTAGAAATAGCCTTTCATATAAGAAAAAGGAAAGGCACACATGGATGAATTCAGAATTTGACCAGAAAATCTGCTAAGCTTGAATGCAGATTTTGATAAAACAACTGATTTGCCTGAATCAGTTTTCAAAGTTACAAGAAGTTAGAAACTCAGATTCAAACCTTATTTCCTAGTCCTTTATGAGGATTAAAAATAATTCACTGGGCAGGAGTGAATAGCTTTCTGAAAGGTAGACAAGAATCAGTAACTAATTGAACAATCATGTTCACTCATGCATAGACAGGGAGAATGTCTTAGACCTGGATATTGTTTGTAATTTCAGATGAAATATTTGATTAGGAAGAATACAGATGAATGGATACAGCACAGAACCAGAGCAGTTTGTGATTTCCCATACCAAGTCTTTAGAGGGAATAGCTGGGAAGGCAAAGTTGCATGGTGTAGTTACTCCTGTCTTCTCTGAGATGGCAAAGAATGCCTGTAGAAGTGCTCTTCATAGCTCCATTAGGGCTCTTAGGGGACTTGGAAGTGAACCTACCTTAAGGTATCTCACTAGAATGCTAAGTCTTTGTATTTCTGAAGTGGGTGAGTTTCCCTAAAGCAAAAAGTTCCAGATACACTACAGAACATAGCTACTTTTCATATGAACTTAATGCTCTTTATTTCCAATTCTAATCCTTGTCACTGAGTTAACTGAAACACCTCTGCAGCCACATGCATAAATATACCTGTATTTAGAGTTCTGTGTGAAGAAATCAGATGTTTTTGATTATACTAAATTCTAAGTGTTACTTGGAGGAAAGTAATACAGAACATTGAAATACTTTTTCTTTTTTTTTCCCCTGTCCTGTGCTGCTTTAAAATGACTGGAGTTAGTCACTTTGCATGCTGTGTCTAAGTAACTTCATTATTTTAAATGCTAAAACTTGAGTAATTTTTGAATTCTTGAGATTTTTGGACAAGGTTTAAACTTTTTTTTTTCCTTTGATTTCCTTGTTTTCATATAGGTCTGTTAAAAAGACACTAGATTTGCTTCTGGTGATCTGTGACAGTGGCCAGCCTGACACAAGTACCAAAATCCTTCAGAAATAGCTTTGGCACTTCTGAAAATCTTCCTGTAGATCTTTATATAAAATCAGGCTTTTTTTTGTGTAGTTTCTAATTTATAGTTGGATATGAATCCCAAATGTCATGATAGCTTTTTGGCTCTTACCAGGAGCTATATGAGTTCCCTGAATTTCTAAGAGGCTAGTGTCTAGAAGCACTACTGGTAGACTGAGAAACCAATTGCAGTTGTTGGCATTAGCACAGTTACATGCTGAACTTTTCAGTTTTGTTTATTTCTGAAATAAACAGTGTTGTTGTTGGGAATCATGGAATAGTAAGTTATTAATGGCTGTCTTAAAGGGTTACCTAGTAAAAATTGGTAGGAGTATGAAAAGAAAAAGGCTATTGTGTAAACAGACAAGTAAGCCTCCTGGGAGTATGCATGGTAGTGCACAAAGAAGGGTTGGTTTCAGAGACAGTTGTAGTCAAAACCCATGTTGGGAACATTTCTTAGTAAGCTCTTTGCAGCACATTGATCTTATGGTAAAATGGGAGAATTCTTGTCTAACTGAATATTTAATGGCTGCAAACTTCAGTTAACTCTGTGTTGTAGGTGTCTGTTTGAAAGTGTTAGTATTTTAAAGGTTCTAACAAAGAAGAGCTCCATGTTTAGTTACATAGCTAGGCTTGGGCCTTACAGTGGATTAATTTGTTGATACAAGTCCAACCTGTTCAAAACCAGCAACATTTCTGATTTGGCTCACATATATATAATTATCAAAAAATGCAGTTTTTTATCTTTTAGGGTGTTATGCAACAGCCATGGGACCATTAAAGCCTAGGGGACAACATAACTCTGACACTTCCTAGCTATTAAAGCTGCTTCCTCCCTGTCTTTGAGAACAGCCTACCTTTTGACTGCTCCACTCCCTCTCACATCCAAAATGACATTTCTACCATTTTGTACCTTCTTAAAGTGACTTGAGGATGGTTCTGTAGCTGAGCAAGCATTTACCAACATCAGCATGCAGACTGAGAACTCCTGTATACACAAAATAAGACTAATGATCTGCATTTGGAAGAAATCTTAGTGGTAATGGTTGAATCTGGAAATTCACGTATTAAAATCTTAGACTTTCTTTTAGCTGGATAGCCCCAGTTATCAGCAGACAGTTCAATAGGAATCTGCTGTCTCTGTGAGGGGAACTGAAAGGGAGACTTATCTTGTAGGTTGAAAACATCCAGCTACACTTAGAGGTGTTAAGACATCTCCTGTACTCTCTCCAGTCATCTGTATCTCTGAAAGGCTCTGACCAGGCTTTGAGGACCCATCTTACTGAAAGAATGTATGCTAAACAGCCTGTCAGATATTTAAAGCCATAACTACAGTAAATGGAGAAGGCTATTAATTTCTTATCCTACCTACAGTTGAATAGTCAAAGCATCTTTCTCACTGAGGATCCACTATTAAATCTGTTGAAGACTGACACAAACTTTGAAGCTCAATTACCAATTTTCAAATTAAGATAAGTACACACAAGCTAAATTGATTTTTTTAAGCACTTCAGCACAAGGGGTAAATTTCATGTAAATACAAACCCTTTTTTTTAAAAAAAAAAAAAAAAAGTTGTTTCCAGATGCATCTGATTTACTGCTGTGATAGTTGTTACACCAGTTTGTTGTTTTTTCATGTGCTCTCAAGTTTGTCAGTATCTGGCTTTAGGGCCAGCCTCATTTAAGAACAAATCAGACAGAAAATGTGGTAGTTTGTTAGTTAATGATACAGCTCTGGATACTGAGTTATATGGGCAAAATGAGACAGAAAATTACTAGTAATTAGAAGTGCAACAATAACAGACAAAACACATTTGACTTAAATATTTTCTCTTACTTTCTTTTTGATAGAAACTATGTTCCAACTTCCTGTCAACAACCTTGGCAGTTTAAGAAAGGCCCGGAAAACTGTGAAAAAAATACTTAGTGACATTGGTTTGGAATACTGTAAAGAACATATAGAAGTAAGTATGATACCTCCCAAGTGTTGTAGTTAGTTAATATCCTCCAAGTTAGTGGTACTCTGAGGTCTTTGGTGTATGATATTTTTTTTAGACCTGTTTCACACAATGTTCATCTTTTACTGTGAATTTGGAAGGAACACCTTGTATCCTGTTCCTACACCATATTCCTCTGTTCTTACCAGCTTCTGAGAATGGTGCTGGGATTCTGTCTGAGCCTTGTTCAGACATTGTTACTCCTGCACTGCTGCTTAAGTTCTACACGAAGTAAGAGCAAATTAATAACTTGAGGTGAAATGCACCTGTAAACACTATTTAGAAAGTTTGGTGGAGACAAGTTACCCTTCTGGCTGCTACGTGACTGACATGATACTTATTGAAGGTGCATTGTCTTTTGTTTATGTTGGATTCTTAAAAACAGACTGTGCTAACTGTTAAGAAATGGAGAACTTTCTGCAGTATGTTCTTGGTGGGCAGAAGATGGTTCTGAGGTTTTCAAGAAGTGTTTGTCAGTGCTAACAGTAGGTGACCAAGTTAAAGAATCACATCTGTACCTGTTTTAGTTCCTAAAAGGGAAGGGTATTTTTGCTACTCTTCTGGACAAATTTAAAAACTATAATTTCAAAAGTGCAGCTTTTTCTCCTGAACACTGACTTCTGTACTGTCAGTTCACACCCTCAACTCTTTACAGTACTCAGCACATTCTGACCTGTTTGCTTTGGCTCTTCTGTTAGTGTCTCTTTAAAGGACATTTAAATGAGATGTGTAGGAGAAAGAAATGCCAGTCCTTCCTGCTTGGAAAATTTGTGGAGCAAGTATAATTTTTAATGATTAAATTCTGAACTGGGACAATTTTACTTTCACTATTTTTGAGTCCTTATATGCTATTGACCAATGTCACAGATTAAATGCCAAAAGACTTAGTAAGATTATTTCTTTGATAGGAATTGGGCTTCTTGGACATCAAACATGGAGTCAAACTTCTAAAACTTTTATCTGAAATGGAAATAATAACAAAAACCCCTAAACATATACAACTCACCCCCCCAACGCATCTCCCCTCCACAAAAAAAATAAACAAACCAGCATCAAGCAAAAAAAAATCAACCAAACCCCAGCATCAGAGTTATGGTAAAGCATCTATATCATTCTAAATATTTAGCACTAGCCTGGGAAACACTTTTCTCCATGGCTGCTTTTGAAAGAGCAGGTATGTAATTACAGGTATGGGTTAATTTGGAAGATGAGTATTAAAAGAGTTCTTCAGGTGTTTTATGCTATTGAAACTACTCGGACTACTCGCAGCTCTTCTCCTCCAAAGAGGTGCATCTGAAATACCCAGCCTTCCTGGAATGAATAATAGCTACTGTTAGTCCAGCACTTGGGAGATCCGCACAGGTGCTTGCAGCAGTTGCTTAAGGGAGCAGTTGGTCTTTGGTTTTGATTCTCTGTACTCTCGTCCCATCTTCTCCTTCTCCAGGATTTTAAGCAGTTTGAACCTAATGACTTTTATTTGAAAAACACTACATGGGAAGATGTAGGATTATGGGACCCATCGCTTACAAAAAATCAGGTTGGTATCGTTTCTGTTGACATCTCTGATTCTGAAAATGGTTCATACTAAAGGGTGTTTCACAAATATGCCAAGACCTTTTCCTGCAGTTTTCGCTCATTGATCTTCATTCATTGTCAGTTTAAGGGACAGCAAAAAGCTGTGCTTTCTTTTCTTCCTAAAAGCAATAATAATCCTGGTCTTTAGTAGTATGGATAGCCAAATTCTGCAGAGCTGATTGGTGAAGGAATCTTACCCTTTGTCAACTGCATCACCTGTTTTCAAGCTTAGCACAAATTCACCATCGTTCTTGTCAAAAGTTCAACAATTTTATACAGTTCCTCATAAGCTTTTTACCTTCCCTTAAATATTTCATGACCTGTTTTCATCATTTCAGAAGTTGTTTAAATGAGCACATCTAACTGCTGCTCTCTCTCCACTGCTGCTGTCTGCCACATCTGAAGATTCTTACAGCCTGTCTGAGATTTGGTTTAGCCATATATAGTTCTATACACTACTGGAAGTCTGACTTTCTAGATGTTTCTGAGCCAGTAATAAAGGAAACTTGAATTGAGCTAGAAGTGGAGGGAGGAGGTAATACTTGATTCTGACTAAACATTTAAGGCAAGTCACATTCACCGCAGTATCCTTTACCAGTGTCAGGATATGAAGTAATGCCAACACTGCCAGGCCAGGGAGAAGGTGAGAAATAATCCCTCTTTCAGTGTCTGAAAGATCAAGGATGGCTCTTACAGGAAATGGAAACCTGTATTATGATGGATTCCTAGTGAAGTGTAAATCTGGAAATGTCCCATTATTAGCATTTTTTCTAGCTAATTCCAGAATAAAAATTGTAATGGAAAAGGAGACAGCTTTTATTCAGTTTGTTCTGTTGTATCTTGTCTCCAGTCTACCAGATGTCTGAGGCTACAGGTGGAGAGAAGTAAGCAGAGAGAGAGTGCAACTCTCCAGCTACTTCAGATGATCAGTGTGTGGCTTGCTGCACAAGACTTATTTTGACACTCGTGATGAATGTTTGTAACTTTGAATTTCATGTCTTATCTCATCTGAAATGCCAGATTGCTTGTGGCTAGCTCTGAGGCCAGTGTAACTCCAGTTTCTGTACAAGAGTTGACAAAAATGGCATCGGCAACACGTTAAATGTAGCACAGATAAATGGTGCAGGGAATGCAACTGAGGAATTTTCTGGTTCAAGATGGGTTTAAAAATCAGGTTTGTGCTTTGATCTGAAGGAAAAGGCTTGGTGGCTTTAAGGGCTTGTGTAGCCTTAGTGTCTGAGTTGGTAAGTTAAATATGTTTGTTCACCAAAAAGAAGTTCTGAAGAGTATCTTTTATATAAAACTTCATAATGGATTAAGACACTTAAGTAGCTAAAGTTTGATATCCATCTTATAAATGTTTGGTAGATTTTGATGGGAAGTAACTCATCTGGATATGTTCTGCTCTTGCTCAAGCCATAATGCTTGCCTTTTTCCCCTGGAAATAAACTTACGGAGAACTTCATGCAGCTCAGCTGCAGTGGATGAGGCTTTTTTGATTGGTGGAGAAAGATGCTTATCATTTAGCCTTGCATGTTGAGTATATGGTTAAACTCTAAAGGGACCTCTAAGTTGGCACTTGCCCTCGCACATGTACATTCAGATTTAGGATCTGATCTGCAGGGCAAAAACTGGAAAGAAGCAATTAATCTCAAGGTTTGAGATTGCTGCAGTGGGTCTTGAGACTATTATTTAGGAACATTGTTTGAGAATATGATGGTTGTTGATTTTCTAAAAGCTGCTGTTTGATACTTAGTTTCTGCTTTGCTCTTTGTTGAAGGATTATCGGACAAAGCCCTTTTGCTGCAGTGCGTGTCCATTTTCCTCGAAGTTCTTTTCAGCATACAAAAGCCACTTCCGGAATGTTCACAGCGAAGACTTTGAAAATAGGATTCTCCTTAATTGTCCTTATTGTACCTTCAATGCGGACAAAAAGACTTTGGAAACGCACATTAAAATATTTCATGCTCCAAATGCCAATACACCGAGTGGAGGCATCAGCACTTTTAAAGATAAAAACAAACATGATAGCCTTAAACCTAAGCAGGCTGACAGTGTAGAACAAGCTGTTTATTACTGTAAGAAGTGCACTTACCGAGACCCTCTCTATGAAATAGTTAGAAAGCACATTTACAGGGAACATTTCCAGCATGTTGCCGCTCCTTACGTAGCGAAGGGAGGTGAAAAGTCACTCAATGGTGCAGTGCCATTAAGCTCCAGTACCCGAGAGGAGGGCAGTATTCACTGCAAACGATGCCTTTTTATGCCGAAATCATACGAAGCTTTAGTACAGCATGTTATCGAAGACCACGAACGTATAGGCTATCAGGTAACAGCAATGATAGGTCACACTAACGTAGTGGTTCCCAGATCTAAACCTTTGATGTTAATAGCTCCAAAACCACAGGATAAAAAGCCTATGGGACTCCCTCAGAGGATGGGCACCCTTTCCGCTGGCAGCGTCCGCTCTCTTTCGTCACAGCAGATGATGAACAGACTCACTATACCAAAGCCCACGTTAAATTCTGCAGGAGTGAATATGATGTCCAATGTTCACCTGCAACAGAACAACTACGGAGTCAAATCAGTACCACCAAGTTATGTTGGTCAGCCAGGGGGAAGGCTAAACTTAAGTAGTAATGCACCAGTTTCTATTCCACAGCAATCACAAATGAAACAGTTTTCATCAAGTGGAAATGGAAGGCCTTACACTCTTGGAGGGGAGCAGAGATCACAGGCCTCGGCAAGATACTCTCTTCAGTCTGCCAATTCATCTCTTTCATCATCCCAGTTGAAACAGGCGTCATTATCTCAGTCACAGCCAGCTTCAAGAGTATTAGGTCAGTCTGGCTCAAAATCTCCTGTAGCTGCTACAGGTCCTTCCACTGTCAATACATCATCCACACAGAAGTGGAAAATCTGTACAATCTGTAATGAGCTGTTCCCTGAAAATGTGTATAGTGTCCACTTTGAAAAGGAGCACAAGGCTGAAAAGGTGCCTGCAGTAGCTAACTATATAATGAAAATACACAATTTCACTAGCAAATGTCTATACTGTAACCGCTATTTACCCACTGATACATTGCTTAATCATATGTTAATACATGGTCTGTCTTGTCCATATTGCCGGTCAACCTTCAATGATGTTGAAAAGATGGCTGCTCATATGCGAATGGTTCATGTTGATGAAGAAATGGGACCTAAAACTGATTCCACTTTAACTTTTGATTTGACGTTGCAGCAGGGTAGTCACACAAATATACATCTTCTTGTAACCACCTACAACCTGAGAGATGCTCCTGCTGAATCTGTAGCTTACCACGCTCAGAATACTCCCCCAGTTCCTCCAAAACCACAGCCAAAAGTCCAGGAGAAGTCTGACATACCTGTAAAAAGTTCTCCACAAGCAGCAGTTCCCTACAAAAAAGACGTAGGGAAAACTCTCTGTCCTCTGTGCTTTTCTATCTTAAAAGGACCCATCTCTGATGCACTTGCACATCATCTACGGGAGAGGCATCAGGTCATCCAGACTGTTCATCCGGTGGAGAAAAAGCTCACCTACAAATGCATTCACTGCCTGGGCGTGTACACGAGCAACATGACTGCCTCAACCATCACGCTGCACCTTGTCCACTGCAGGGGCGTGGGGAAGACACAGAACGGTCAGGACAAAGGCACCTCGGCATCGCGGCTGGGTCAGGCTCCGGCTGTAGCACCCGTTAAACGTACATACGAACACATGGAATTCTCCCTGATGAAGAAAAGGAAAATGGATGATGATGACTCCCCCTCTGCCTTTGAGGAGAAGCCTGAAGAACCTGTAGTTCTAGCATTGGACCCCAAGGGTCACGAAGATGATTCCTATGAAGCCAGGAAAACGTTTCTTACAAAGTATTTTAATAAGCAACCCTATCCCACTAGAAGAGAGATTGAAAAGCTGGCTGCCAGTTTGTGGCTCTGGAAATCAGATATTGCATCTCATTTTAGTAACAAAAGGAAGAAATGTGTTAGAGATTGTGAAAAGTACAAACCTGGCGTGCTGCTTGGTTTCAATATGAAAGAGTTAAACAAGGTTAAACATGAAATGGATTTTGATGCTGAATGGCTGTTTGAAAACCATGATGAAAAGAATTCCAGAGTCAATGCTAGTAAGACTGTGGACAAAAAACTAAACCTGGGAAAAGACAATGAAAGTTCCTCAGACAGCTATGAAAACATAGAAGAGGAATACAATGAAAGCAGTAGCCCATTTGCTCAGCATATTTCTGACGTTGGTGGGAAAACCTCTTCCGATAGCATAGTGGAGAACCCAGAGGACAGCATATCCAAGGAAATCATTGAAGAAAATACATTACAGTGTCCAGAGAAGTCTGATCCAAAACAAGAGGAAAGCTCTAAATATGAAGAGATTACTTCTGCTGAAGAACCAACAAAAGTGGTAGGTGATGGTTCAGATAGCGAAGGTGATCAGGATGATCAAGATGATGCTGGTGAATGGAAAGATGGAGCTTCACAATCTGAAAGTGGGCCTGGTTCTCAGCAGGTTTCTGATTTTGAAGACAATACATTAGAAGTAAAACCAGAAGTGTGGACAGATGAATCCTCCCAAAGTGAAGATGCTGGTAGCAGTAAACCGGCCGCTGAGACAAAAGGTGGAGGATCTGAAAGTGATGAAGAACAGTCAAAGTGGAAGAATCGTTCCTATGGAAAAGTACAGGAGTTTTGGTCTAAGGACCAGTCGCAATGGAAAAATGCATCAGAGATTGAGGAGAGCTTGTCCAATCAGCAGATGGAATGGCAGAATAGCACAATTGACAGTGAGGATGGAGATCAGTTTGACAGTGTGACTGATGGAGTAGCAGAACCAATGCATAGCAGCTTAACTGGTGTGGAGCTGAGTAGCCAGCAGGCGTGAGCTGCTTGATTCAGAAGTGTCAGTAATGGGATCCAGTCGCCAACTGTCTAAACACGTTCATTTCAGTATGACTGCTAAGCTTCAATTCTAACTGGTACTGCCTTTCGAGTGGTAGGGCATGGTGTGCAGTGGTTGTGGCCACTGTTATTCCAGTGGTTATTTAAGGATGCTGTTGGCTAATCTTGCTTGAGAATACCTGCTGGGATGAGCACAGTAACAATGTGAAAACGGATAAGCTGGTGGCTCCCAAATGCACACAGAAAAGCAAAGGTTTATTTTATCTGTATTTTCAACATTTATTTCATTCTTGTACATGTTCAGTTGTATGTCTTTTTAAACATTACTCTTTTTTCACATGGTAGTGTAGGGCCAACCATACAAGCTACCAGTTCAACATGTATAGTAGACTATGGGGAAATTGATTTTTTTCATGTATCATTCTGAATAGTTGAAATGTATATTTGTACAGTCTTTTAGACCTATTCAAGTGAAGCTTATGAAATTGTTCTTGTGTACCCATCATAGATTTGTTTCTCTTTTTTAGTGTTGCCCTGCCGTGTAATAAATGCTGTATCTAGTTTACCTAGCAAAAGCTTGAGACTGCTATAGTATGGATTTTGACAAACTTAGTTTTTGCACATAACCTTGTACAATCTCAAAACAGAGGCCAGCGACATAAAAAAAATATATCTGGACTCTATTGTATTATAGAATTTTCTTGTTCTGAATATCCTTGACATTACAACTGATGACAAATGTATTTCAGAGCCATTTTCTGAAATCTTTTAAGCTAAAAAAAGAAAAATCACATGCAAGAAACAAGTTTGCAGCTACTAATTTTGACACCTTTTAGATCTGTATAAAAGTGTATTGTGTTGAAGCAGCACAATGAAACAAAAGTGCTGTGTTTTGGATATTTAGTTTTATCTTTAGTTAACACCAACAAGGTGTTGTATTCATTTATACCATCTAATATATGACACACTGTTGTAGTATGTATAATTTTGTGATCTTTATTTCCCTTTGTATTCTTCATTTAAGCATCTAAATAAATTGCTGTATTGTGCTTAATGTAAATATTTGCTTTATTACAAGCAAGTGCTACATTCCTGTTTGGTAAGTCTCACCTTGCTACATTTCCTTGTTTTGTTTGGGTTTGTTTTTTCCCCAGGTGCTCCACAGCTCTGCTGGGGCCTGTCTGTATAGTACTTTCTTACTGATCTCTTCAAGGATATGAAAAGCCTACAAAACTAACTTTGGCTGAATGTCTTTACTATTTAGCATTCTAGAACACTAATTTATAAATAGGATTGTGATTTGCCTGTTCTGCATCCTGGAGAAACAAGGTCTATGAATTACTTGCATTTTTCATCCCTTTGTACTTACATGAATGGAGATCACTTTCGCATATGAAAGTTACCTAGAACAGCGTCTCTCTGGAGCACTACCTGGGAAGGGCAGATGAGAGCAAAGGAATTTGAATTCTTACCCCTTCAATGTGAAGGAGCATCCCTTGCAAGCTACAGACTTGCTCTGGCTTTGAAGAAAAAAATGAATACTAAAGAAAAAAACATAATTTTGTTAAAACTTGTCATCCGTTTGGTGGAGCCTGTCCTGCTTTTTGGCACGTGTGCAATACCACTGACAGCTGCATGGCCCCACTGAGGTAACATTTACTGGAGGGAATCTAATTGTGGTGAGAACAAAACTACTCTTAATTAGAGCAATGCATCTAATATCAGAGTACCTACTTTTTTGATACTTTCCAGGAACTAAAACTGATCTGTGAAATTTTTGTTAATATTGTAATGGAGGAAGCAGTTCTGTGCTCTTTTAAAGGATAAAACCATTTCACAGAAATCTTGAAGACATTTAAGTATCTCCCTAGTACTCTTGGGTAGGTATGAACTGTATGTCCCACTAGTATAACAAACAAGCAACTTGTGCTGCTGATACTCTTTGGAATGAGCATTTCTGGGTTTTGTTCAACTAATTACATGTGTGAAGTGATGACTGCAGTTACCTTTAGGTGAAGATGATTTAGATTTATCTTGTTCTTCTTCCCCCAACACAGATACATCCTTTTGTTCTAACTCTTGAGGAATGGAAGTTGGACTGGCTCCCAGTTATGCACTCAAGTGGTAAAAGACACAATTTCATACAGAAAAAATAATTCTGACATTTACTTCAGCAAAAGCTCCTTGAGTTGCTCTGCATTAAAAGAAAAAATTGAGTCTCAATTCATTTTGCTATCAGGCTTTCTAAACTATTTCATTAAAAATAACTTCTCAGTAAATTAGCTGAGAATTTAACTACCACTTACAGATGTCAGTGGGTTGGTAATCTTTTTCCCAACAGAACCAAGCATTAAAATCCTGCAGAAGGTTATTTTTTTGCTAAGAAAACTTGGTTATATTCCTTTCTCTCTGTATGCTGCTATTTCACAGGAGGCTTCTGTCTGAAAACAAGACTTTTCATATTTTGTCATTTCATTTAGCCTTTAAGGGATTCTACAAATACATTCTTAAAAACACTTTAAAATCCCAACAGTTTAGTAGTAGAACAACCTCTGTTAAGCCGTGAAATAAAAAGTGGGGTATCTTACAAATATGCATATTTGTCTCAATATCTGGCAAGATTAATTTAGTATTATTGAACTATAAATTAAATTCTAATTTCCAAATACTGAGCTCCTGTTTACTGTAGTCAATGATTAGTGAGGTATAAAATATGAACTGCTTAGAAGTGCTTCAGTTGCCAGAAAATTCCACTATAGGAAATACCTTTTTATATAGTGATTAAATTAAAGGTCTTGCACAAAAATAGTCTTGTCTTACCAGGAATATCAGTAAGGAGTGGGGGTGGTTGTTTTCAGTGGCATAAACTTAATAGAATTTCAAACAAGTTGCTCTTCAAACCTGGATTTTAGCCTAGGCAAGAATTCTTTTCTAGATTTGAGGCTAACCACACATTTTTAAGGAAGTCAAAAAGCAGAAGAGGTAAATGGCCCAGTACAACTGGGGGAACTTTCAGGCCACTTTGTGTAATCTTAACATATCACATAATAGTAATTTTATGAGATGGAAATTTTCCTAATTTTTACACACATTATTGAAGTTCTATAGCAGAACTCTAGAAAGATGCCAGCAGTGCTTGCAGAGTACCCACCTCAAACTGACATCTGCATTCTGCTGCATCCAGTGGGAATACCTTGAAAAACACACCAGTTTGTCCAGGCTTCAGCCAGCACAACCCAGCAGAAAGACCATTAGCTTAAGGCTCTCCTCTAAAGAACTTGTTTCCGCCAGTTTCCCTGAATTGAAGCAAAGCAAAGGGTGTTTTCCATGTGAAATACCCAATCTGAAATCTGAAGTTTGTAACAGTTGGGCATGAAGTAGAAGGTTATTAGCATAGCCCTTGGTTCTAGACACAAGACAGCTTTGTGCAATAAAAACTTTCAGAGCTGGTGTGACCTGTAATTTGACTTTTACCTGTGTGGCAAGGCCCGTCTGAGTAGTTTCATTTTATATGCTGCTTTATTTCTCTGTGTGTTCACATGGGCTTGGAATAACCATTATTTTGAAGCACTGTTCATTGCACTGGAGATGCAAGGGTTCAACAAGTACACTCCTGTCCTTCATTCCCCCACCCCTCACTCCCTAAAGCACTGTTACAGCCAAGCAGCTTTCCTCCAGCAGGGATAGGGGCAGCTTCTGCTAAACTCCTAGTTTCCCATCACATGTACCAAAGTCACATTTCATCTCAGCATTTTCCTTTGGGTGCTGTGACAACCCTTTACGTACACTGGGATTTCTACTCAAACAAAACTGTTTTACATGATGTTGCAAAACTGTATTGAAGTTTTATTTTGCAAGCTCAATCTTACTGAAAATTCAAGTATCATTTAATGCTGCCATCCACTGTTCAGTAACATTTCTATAGCAAAAAACTTGCCAATTAATATTTTACTTGCATTTCCAAGACAGAAACCTGAATATTCACCCAGTATTTTAATAGGAAAATTCTATTATTCTTACTACCAAAAAATTAGCAGGTTTCAAATATTCACTAACACAGTTTCAATAAACAGTTTACCATCTTGTAGTAGACATATTTCATACACTGCTATGGTATTAAAACAAGTTTATTTCCATTTTTATCAGAACCAAATGATTTCATGCATATGTTTTGTGTATTGTCTCTTCACTTCTGTTAATAAAGAAGCTGATATTTGGATAAACAGGTTGGTATAACTAGAGTATTTTGTTCCTTTCACAGCTAATTTCCCTCTCCATAGTATCAGCTGATTTGTAATAATGCATTACAAAAACCTGCATTGCAGGGGCAGAGACATTGACTGGGGCTGTCTTCTATTGCTTTATATTTTAATTTGACTTTATCTTTCATCATCAGTGCCACTAATAAATATGAAAAGGTTGAGTTCATTTATTTCTGCATCAGAAAAGCATTGGTCTCCATGGTTACTCAAAGCCATGTAGCTTCACTTTCACTGTAAGCTTTTTATTTTTATTTCCCCCTTACAAATGTTGGGTTGGGTCCTCCATCTTGAGCTTTTCTGCAGGTATTTTTGAAACAAAATCATTTATTTCTGTTTCTCCACATTGTACTGTATGAAAAGCCAATCATCTGAAAAGTATATAACCTTCTCTTCCTAATGTTCCTTAGTCAGACAGTTGAGTGGATTTTCTTGCTCTAGACCAATTTTGAAGTAAACAAACCCCAAACCAACCAAAAAGCTACAGGTGTAGAGGTGAACTATGGTACTCTGGTCCTGGCTAAGTAGCATCTGCTTTACAAAACTACACATCAAAAAGTCAGTAACAGCTTTGCAGAGAGTTTATTTAGACCATTCAAGTTGTATTACACAACAGCTTGCAAAACCCTATTCCTAGTTTGAAATAAAGTGCTGGAAGTTTCAGCCATGCACATTTTATTGAATTCTAAAATTCTCTCATGGACTTCATGCTGTCTTGTGAAATCTGAACATTTGTGCAGTCCTGAAGCTGGCAGAGTTAGCACATTACTTGACAGCTTTAACATCTTTAATACTAGAGAACTCTTCAAGCTTCTGATCATTAGGTAAACAAAGTGATTTTTTGTTCATTTTCTTCACTGATTTAGGACACTGATCAAATAAGTGAAAACTGCTGTGATCAAATCTTGGAATACAACAACAGGATCCAAACTTTTGAGCTTCCCTTAGAGATGCTAGCCAAAGATCAGAAACTAACAGTGGCTTCTGCCTAATGTCATAAAGTATGAACCAGAAGAATAAACTCAGACAGTCTTTCCAAAAACCTTTTGGTAGTCAAAACTTAATTATTTTGATACTTAGTACCTACATAGTTGTTAGGAAAAAAGTCTTCTGTTCGGTAGAGTTTTGGCAGGTCGTAGGAGCGTGCTGCTGGTGAAGGGTGTCTCTGAAACAACAACAGGAGAGGAATTAATCTTCAGGAACAGGAAATAATACTTGAAGGGGCTGACAATGTAAACACAGGCATGGGGAGAGGAACTGGCATCTCAGAAGTGAGTTTTCCCATACAGGATAATTGACACTGTAAACAATGCTGCAAACGTGAAGGTGTTGACTGATTCTACAGACTTTGCAATCAGATGGATTAATACTGAATTGATAAAGATAGAGACAAACACAGGAAAATTTGTTTTAAAGCACATATAAATGCAAATGAATCAGTAACTGCAAAAATACTGACTACAGAATATATAAAAGGGATTTGGTTTTGCTTCTGGGGTTTTTAAGAATTCAAATAGTTGATTAATTCTGAATTGAAATAAAATATTCTTCCTGTGGTGGACAATTCAATCCTCTAGCTAAAATCACAGTCTCAATGGAGAATGAAAAGCCTATCCCTCCCATAAAGCAGACAGTCTTCAGGCTCTAAACACATTTTCAGATAATAATATGCCATTTAAATGTAATCCTCACATTTATTTGTATTTAATTCTCATTCATGTTTTTCAAGATGTGCATCTGGTTACAAACATTTCTCAAGAGTATCAATTTCTAATTCTTTGGAATGACTCTCCACATACATCTAGGAACAATTTAAGTAGTAAATATGAATTTATACTGTGACCTAGGTACTGGCTGTGCAGAGCTGGCAGGATGAATGGGGGTTCTGCTGACCAGTCCTTGAACTGCACATCTCTAGGATCAATCAGTACTGGGTTCTCAGAGAAGAACCCATCAGGATATACAAACTTTGCTATGGTGGGGAAACGATCATGAAGCATTTATGGGCAGACACAAACAAAAAGGAGATAGCAGGGCAAGGGATAATGGGCAGAATACCAGAATTTTTAATGTAAAGTGTAACTAAGGTTTTTCATCTAAGACTAAATTCAAGACACAACTGCTAAGTAAGAGTTACTCTTGACATAGATTATTCTTTTAACTGCCATAAATAGTTACAAAAGTGACTCCTGTTTTACATCTACCAACACCAAACTTTCACCAAGGAACATTCTTGTTAACAGCTTATGTTAAAGGAACCACTTCAGTCTTCATTACCTTAAGTATAGCTGCTGAATCAATAGTAATCAATAGTAAATGAGAGGCAAAGACATAATCCATATGACAAGGAAGGGGGCTGAGAAAAGCTTTCACTACGGTACACAGGGTTACAAGACAAGGGCATGAGGAATCTGCTGTGCACATTACACAGATTGAAGATTAAATAGTTCCTTTGTGGTCTGGCTGCTGTGAAACCTAAAGGAAATGTGATATGGTTGCCTGCTAGGGAGGAAAGGGGGAGAAGAAGGGAACAGGAGAAACAGCTTAAAATTCCAAAGCCTATTAAAGCCATCAAAAGAGAAATGTTTAAGTAGTAACAAATAGCTTTTCACCTCTAGATCACTTATGTCTGTCATAACCTAATAAAGGGCCAGATTATGGCCCTTAGAAAGCAGATGCTGTCATTAGGATGGTGACCATACCACACCACACCATACCACCACTAGTGGCACTGACTACAGCAGCAGCTTGCTGAAGGCCAAGTGGCCCTAAGACTAAATTGTGTTTATGTCTAAGCCAGGTTATAAAGGCCTTGGGCAAGGTTTTGTCATTTCTGTAAGGGCTCTGTAAGCACCTCTGGCACCTATTTAGTACAAACACAGAAATTCTTCTTTCCCTTCTTGTCTCCTAGGTCAGATTTGAGACAGCTAAGTATAGAGTAGCAAGTTTCTACTGTACCTGAAAAATACAGGCTGGAAGCAGATGTCTGTTGAGATGCCCTGTTTTCTTTGTCCCAGACTTAAGAGCTACTAATTAACTTTAAGATTCAACGATGAGTGAAGAAATGGAGGAAACAAAGATTAAAGGAATTAAAGAAGAATTTAGCATTTGGAAGTATAACAAGTTTAGAATAAGCTAGATCATACAATAGAAATTAAAGGATTAATATGTTTGAGAGCTTTTGAAAAATAAAGTATGCACAACGATTCTGCTCTTGCAGGCAAAGAAAAGAAATGGCATGTAGAATCATGCCTGAAAGATTAAACCAGCAGCTTTAAAGACTTCAGACAGCTGCATTTTAACAGACAGGCAAGTTGTGTGACACAGTATCTGAGGCACTAAAAGCACCCCTTGAGAAATACAGTTTGAAGGCCCTAAAAGCCAGGCCCCCAGCTGATGAAGCTAAATAAACGAGAGCAAGTAAGAAAATGACCCATTTAAGAGCATACTGGTTACTGTGACAACTGCAACCCAGATCAGAACAACAAGGCTGGGTCAAAAGGTGATCTCTTACAGGTTACATCACATCCAGGAAACAGCTTAATTCAGACACATTCTGCCTTCTGTTGAAGAAAAATAAACCCTGGGCTGAAAGCGTCTGCTTGCTCAGTTTCATTTCATAGCCAGGCTCAAGCCACCCTGCACAGCACCATCACATTGAAGATAAGGGCTGCAAGAATCCCTGGTGTGAACACAAAAAAAATGTTTTCCCTTCTATCCAAGACTCTACCAGATTGTCCAGAAATCCACTTTGGCACTGCTTTTATAAGCAGGGACCACCAGCACAGAGGGACAATTCATCCATCTATCCCTGGCCATCCTCTTTCCCAAAAGGCTCCCAGATAGAGCAGGGACCAGCAGCACTTCACCTGCCTACAGGTAAGCCCAGTGCAGCTGGGGAGCAGCGAGGCAAGTGCAGCAGGTGTCTCTGCAGTGCAGGGCACTGGGACAGCCACCCAGTGCCACAGCAGAAAGCTCTGCCTTCGTTATAAGGATTTCTGACCCTACTCCAACAAGCGTCTTCATCCAGGCTATCTGCATTGTGTCTGCAAACAAAAAATAGCTAAAACACTCAGCTATTTTCACAGAGAAAGGAGGAAGAATATTATTTCAGACAGAAAAGAGACTCTAACCTACCACAAACAAACAACAAACCACACACACACACACACAAAAACAAAACAAACAAAAACCCGAACACCTGAAAACAAATCTAACCAGAAACCTTTAAGGCTACCAAATTTAAAGCCTTGGTAGTTCAACTTGGATGTATTTACAGGAACCAAGCTCCTGATCAGTGTTGCTGCTTCAAAGCAGAAAAAGAAGCAATAATTATTTCATCCACCTTGCTGGTCTGTGGTGCTGACTTTGCTTTGACTACTATTCACATTTCCACAGGTCCTGAATCCATTTCTTTCACATCTGCTGACTATCACCTGAAGCAGCACTAATATATTTTTCCCTTGACACCAATAAACGTATCTGCTCCTGTTAAGTTTACAGTGAAGGACCACCAAGATTTCTGAAGTGGATCAGCACCACTGCAGATCTCCAAAAAAAAAAAAAAAAAAAAAAAAAAAAAAAAAGAGGCTCAAGGACCACTTCTCTATAGAAACATGGAACAGCAATTTGAACTCTGCTATGAAAGATAAAAACGGATTCTTGGTTATCTGGCAAAAAAAATCAGATCTGATCATTGTACATCTGATCACATGTACTTCTCTGTTAAACACCAGCTATGCACCAAGTAATTTAATAAGGATGTCTGTAAATGAGAACAGTGGTCTGATGTCCACTGTTGCCTCATAAAAGACACCTCTCTTGCTTAGGCTGCCTTCCATTATATCCCATTTGTGAGAGACAATCCCACTGTGCCAAGGCAAACAAAACTCATCTCTTCCATAAGCATGTGCTGAGTAAACATGCCACTGAGGATGTAACACAGCATGTCATCTACACGAGTGGGAAGCAACAAGCAGCACGAGACCAGTGTTAAGGCATATACTTTATTTAGCTAACTAAGATAACTACTCAGAAGCTCCTTAAAGCTTCTCAAATGTATTTAATCAGCATCTAGGAATCATCTTTTAACTAATAACTTCAAAACAGTCTGAATATTAATCCTAACAATAGCCTTACAACCTAGTCAAACATTACTGAGCCTTGGGAAATATGGCATAAAGGGTATGTGATATGAGCCAACAGACAGCAAGCCATGGCAGAGCCCAGATTTAAATGAGGACTGACAGAGGAATTCCAGCAGAGCCTGCAGCACTGCTTTAAAACTTCAGTGCCCACAGCTGTCCCTATTCCTCCTCTAGAGGTTGTTTTCTCTCCCCCAGCAGAAGGAAGTGCGTGGCCAGAGCAGAGCCCTCCCAGTTCAGTCTGGCACACTGCCTCCAGTCAGCGATGAAGGTAGCTTTGTACTAAGGTGCCAAAACTATTAATTCCCAAAGCTAGAGTAGGGGTGTAAGTTCTCTTCAGAACAGGAGTAGTTTCTGTCCTGAAGTAAACACACTACTGTCAAAACACTCCCATTTTCAGAATTTACAGGCTTCAGAGCCAAATTTTCACTTATCTCCCGAAGTATTTCCCCACTACATTTCAAGTAATATGATTTACAGGTGTTGGATTCCTTCTTGATTTCACATGCACAGCATCTTCACTACCTCAGCAAGGTCAATAAATTTATAATTCTATAAGCCCAGAATGGGATTTGATGAGGAACACAAGCTGCAGAATTTTCGGAGAAAATACAGGAGGCTTTTCTGACTCTGGTACCTGTAACCCAGCAAGAGCTGGAGTCAGCCAAACTGGACCTGATCTCATCCACAGCACTGATAAAAATTTCCAATTAGTGAAGGCTTCCCAGATGATTCTTGACTTCTGCATCTTTTATTTAGTTTCCGATCAATGGACAGATGGGGGAAAAATGTTTTTTCTATAGTGGTCTTTTACTAGTTTCCTAATCCGAGGACAATACAAACTTTGAGACATGCTGTTTCCAAACATAAGACAATCATATAACTTTCTAGTATTAATCATGGGTCTCAAAAGCACAGTAAATAGTTCAGAGGCCTGTACAGGTTTCCTTCTTAAAACAGCTTATGAAGTAAATTATACACAACAGAAATAGGAATTGTACTGACTAGAATGAAGTTCACTCACTCTCATCTGTTTGCTTTGCACCTCAGAAAGCACAGGACTTATCCTTCTTCATATCATCACATTAACACCTCCATCATAAATCATAAGCTTTTTCTTCCTCTTGTTCTAAACATTCTGTGAAAGCACTTCAGAGCAAAGCCAATCCCATGCAAGCTCCAGAAAAGAACATATATCCTTTTGGCTGAAGTTAGTTATTAATGACAACCTTTCACTTATGACTAGAATCTCTTCAGATAAATCAGGCTTCCATTTGTGAAATACATGTAAAAATGTAAAACATGTAAAAGCAGTCAAAGAGCTATTTTCATTCCCTAAATAGTAATGAGACACATCAAGAGAATTTTGAAAAAGCACAGGTGAAAAACCCCGCAATGTCATCCTTTTTTTCCTCTCAGTCTCTCCAGCAAAGATCTATTCAACAGCTCCCATAATGATCACTGCACAAATCAATAAACCTGCTGAAGCCATGGGAAAGTAGTTTATTAGCTGTTCAGTAAAGAGACAGAAACACAAGGATGCAGCATCTCTTGTCCTTCCAAGAGTGTGGGATGCAGCAGAGATGTGACAGCTTTGAAGAATCTCACTGCAAAATGTGTTCTCTAAGTGTATAGCCTAAGATTTTGTGCTTAGGCATGTTACCACCAGGCTTTATTCTCTTCAGTGACAGATCTAGTTTCTCACCAATATAATCATTTTCCCAATATACTGTTGCCAGAAGGAGCATGTCCTTTAAAAAGCAAAGTCTGGATTTGTTTTGTTGTTGCCATTTGTGATTGGTCTGACAGTCCGTGCCTATGAGACTTCCTAAGGCAGACTGCAGCACTTCCCAAGGCAGCACTCAGTCTCTAAAGTTTATTTCTGAACAAGAAGCAGTAATATAACTGGGGCTGTTCCTTGTGTTAATCTTCAGGACAGCCAAAAGGGAATAGGAGTGAAAGAAAGAATGAGACAAACAAAGATAAATAATAACAATATGCAGCATTTCTATCTGCAAGAGCACAAAGGCCATTTGACTGCACAATAGCTCTCTAACACAAGTATTCTTATTTTAGTAGTAAGATAAATCTATTCATTCTTTGTGTGCATTTTTACTGCCAGTTCTGCTCCCAGAATTCTTAGTTCCCAGTCTAGGGGCACAATCTAAGGCCAGGAGTAAGGCACGAGCTGATCTAAACAGGGACTACTGCAGCAAACTGGTAAATAAGAATAAAAAAGAAACCCAGCAAACCCCATGGGACTAGATGAATGCATTTGTGGATGCTAAGTTTGCTGCTGTCAGTCACCTAAAAGGTCAGGGCAATCAGAGGAGGTTCTTGATGACTGGAATAAAGCCAAATCTCATGCTTATCTTCAAGAAGGCCAAGGAGGCAGATACAAGGATATAAAGGATGTTTGGCCTAATTTCAGTCCCAGAGAAAATAAGAAATGAATCCTTTTGGAATCCATTTCCAGCACTTCAAAGAAAAGGAGGCGATTGAAAATAGTCAGCATATATCTAACAAGGGCAAACAATGCTTAGTCAATGCAATTAACAGCTGGCCAGAAAGCAGCTTTGAAGAAAAAGCACTGGTGGTTCTCAGAGACAAGAAGCTGCAGCTGACTCAGCAGAGTGCTCTGCAGTGCTGAAAGCTGACAGCACACCCGTGTTGGAACGTGTACAGCCACCAGACTGAGGGATGTGATCCCTTCCCTCTATTTTGGCATGAGATTCAACTGGGAGTAGTGTCTGGTTCTGGGCTTCCTACTTCATGAAGGATTTACTGGACTGACATACTTGGAGCAAGTCCAGCAGAGGACAATCAAGGTGCTCAGGGTCTGGAGCACATACATTATGAGAAGATGAGACAGGTGGCTTCTTCATGATGAAGAAGTGTAATTTAGTTGATGTCTTCAACTACCTAATGAGTGAAGAATGAGCTGCTTATAGACAAAACAGAGCTAGGCTCAACTCAGAACTGCATAGCAAAGAAAAACCTTCAGGCAATGGAAATGAGGTGTGGAAAGAGGAACACCAGTCAGACATGAGGAAAAATACATGATGATGAGGTCAAAGACTGGAACAGGTGCCCAGAGAGGCTGTAAAATCTACCTTCTTGAAGGTGTTCAAAACTCTGCTGGACATCACCCCGAGTAGTCTAGTCCAATTTCAATTAGCCCCCCTTTCAGTAGGAAGTTGGACCTGGTGACTTCCAAAAGTTCTAACTTACACTGTTCAATGATTGTAACTGAAGCACAGAGGCCATAAATTACTTGAACTCTGCTTAGCATTTCTGGGCTATTTATTCCATTCCCTAACTGCTAGGGAATCATGGTATTAGGGTTAGGCAGGTCTTGGTAATGTAGGTTGTCTGCTTTCTTGCACAAGTTAAATTATAAATTAAAAGCAAAACCCCAAACCAATGCAGTGCTGCACTCACATTATCCAGTGGCATTCGAAGGAAAATGTGCAAGGTCCATGTCTGCTGCTACGTCTATTACTCATGGCCAATACTTAAAATGAGTTGATTCATTACTCACTAATATATCACTTGCTGACGGTCTCAGACCAGTTCCTACAGACCTTCCAAGGAGATGTTAGGCAGCTTCTTCCACAAAGGTGCTCCAGTGAATGGCTAGGGAGTCTCAGCTAAGCATCTTATGCCAGCCTGCAGTCTTTCAGAAACATGTTAAGGCATAAACAACAGACTCCAAGGCTGTCA
Organism: Ceyx melanurus; assembly: GCA_024611195.1. Taxonomy (NCBI): domain Eukaryota; kingdom Metazoa; phylum Chordata; class Aves; order Coraciiformes; family Alcedinidae; genus Ceyx; species Ceyx melanurus. The sequence continues at coordinate 20,263 of JANHGL010000076.1, read as the reverse complement.
GTCCTAGACTTTTATGAACAGCTTTTTCTTTTTCTTTATTAATGCAGTGTCTGAGGCGAGCACATACAATACCAGAATAGCAATAGCCTCAAATGATGGGTCCCTTTGCAAATCAATTCATACTAAGGCATTTTCTCATCCAAGACATTTAAACATTTGGAGCCTCTTGTGCATGGAACAGCAGGTCCCCAAGGAACAACTCACACTGCTTTTGCTTTCTGGAATAACACCACAAACAAAACTAAACAAAAATAACACCATCCATCTAAAGCAGGGGGCTGCATTAAAAACAGGAGTAGTCTGTAATTATAATGGGGATCAGATAAGGCTGATTAAAAAATAGATTGACCAAACTGACACAATAAACCTCTAGGAGTTCACATTCCTTTCCTTAACTTGGTAAATGATTTGGAGTCAGTAGTAGCAGCCAAGCCAAGGCAGAAGCCTGCTTCCCAAGCCAGCTCCCTGCTTCCATATGATCAAATACAAAACAACCTTCCAACTGCTTGTCTGAAACTATGAACAAGCAATCAGGCAGTGTGGCTGGGAGACAAAACTGAGCTGAAGCTCATACTAGAAAGGCACTTGGGTGTATTCTGAGTGACTCCAAACAAGAACCTTTATAATTTCAAAGAATCACAGAATGCTAGGGATTGGAAGGGACCTAGATCATCTAGTCCAACCCTCCTGCCTGAGCAGGATCACTTAGACTAAGTCACACAGGAACACATCCAGGCAGATCTTGAGAGTCTCCAGAGAAGGAGACTCCACAACCTCCCTGGGCAGCCCGTTCCAGAGCTCTGTCACCCTCACTGAGAAAAAGCTTTTCCTTGTGTTTACCCTAAACCTCTTGTGCTCCAACTTGCACCCATTGCCTCTCGTCCTGTCATTGGATGACATTGAGAACAGTCTGGCTCCATCCTCCCTACACTCACCTTTAACATATTGATAGACATTGATGAGGTCCCCCCTCAGTCTCCTCCAGGTTAAAGAGCCCCAGATCTCTCAGCCTCTCCTCATAAGGGAGATGCTCCACTCCCTTCAGCATCTTGATAGCCCTGCAATGGACTCTCTCCAGTGAATATCTGTCTTTTCTGAATTGGGGTGTCCAAAACTGGACACAGTACTCGAGGTGGGGTCTCACCAGTGCAGAGTAGAGGAGTAGGAGAACCTCCCTTGACCTGCTGGCCACACTCCTAATGCATCCACCTAGGGCACCCACATCATCCAGTAGCAGGTCCTCATTACCTCTAGACTTCTTTTTGCCTCCAACATACTTGTAGAAGCTTTTCTTATTGTCCTTAACCTCCCTCACCAGCTTAATTTCAAGGGAGGCCTTAGCTTTCCTTGTCACATCCCTGCATCCTTTTGACACATATGGCAGTGGAAATGTTAGATTTAGCCTGGCAATATATACAATATTCTAATGCTCATTGGGAAGGCATTCTGACAAACCAAGAGACTGACCCACCCACAAGTCATATGAGATGAAAAATTACACTGGGTTTCCAAGAGTAATACAGCAAGAAACAAAGGTAAGTGAGGTTTGGCTTGTATGTCAACCTCCAGCCAGTGGCTGTGATGCTGTTCTACAGTAGTACCAGAAGAAATCTGTCCACAAATAGAATAGCCAATGTGCCTGCACTGCTGAATCAAAGGTTAGTGACTTGTCTCCAGCTGAGAACAGCTGATGCTTAGAGTATAAAAACAGGGCAAGTATGTAGCATTCCTGCCTTGAATACTCTCCTGACCTATAGGAATTTGCAACAACTCAGGGTTCCTAGAAATAGAAAGGTAACTTCATTAGATGACTTGGTCTGATCAAATTTAATACACATAATTCCAGCATTTCTAACTGTAACAGTGAGTTCCAAACTTCAGTGACATGTTGCATGAAAAAAAAAAATCCAAAAACCTTCTTTAGTTCATTTTGAGATTATGTTTTGATAATCTCTATTTACTATCTCATGCAATTTTATATTTCAAAGAACTCCAGTGTATTCTTCTTCTTCAGTGTGGAAAAGACTAAAATCATAGTCTGCTTAGCTCTTTCCCAAAGGGATGTGGTTCCAAACATCAGATCCAGATGCCTTTTCCAGTTCTACTGGGAACTGGGACCAAAACTTCAGCCAGTATTAAAAACAAAGCCACATATTTACAGAATGGCACAAGAAAGTTGTTTTTTTTCTTTCTTTTCTAGTAATTCCTAACATTCCGTTTTCTTTCTTGCCTGCTACTGACCTGTGAGCTCAAAGTTTTCAAGAGGCCATCTGGATTATTTCATGATCTCTAGTGAAAAAACGTGAGTTCAGAGACCAATACCATACACATAAGGCTCACTCGTTACATCACCTTGTATTTACTGACATTTCATTTTGCCTACAAGTGTTTCCACTCAGTCTCTCCATGTTGCAAAGTCCGTCTACAGCTCTCTATAGTTGCCATTCACTTCTCTGATCTCAAAATAACTACATCAACAAGCTTTCTTATCTCATTGTATGCCTCATTTTCTAAAACATTCGTGAACACTGAAGAGCATGCTAGAAATAATCAGCATCTGAAAGTCTTCTTTCAAGTATTTGCTCAGAAGCAGATAAAATCTTTGGGATCCCAAGAGGAAGAAGGAGTCAGCACTGCACTTGGATGCTTTGCAGGCCTGTTGTGGAACATATGTGGATAGTACTTTCAGCAACCTGACATGAACACAGCCACAGTGCAGAAGTAGGAGGCAAAGCAGCCCAAAATAAAAATAGCACTAATAGTCCCACCACTGATACAAGGCTCAATTTCTTTCTCCTATAAAAAGAAATAGAATTTTGTCTTACTGATATAAAAAATTGTTGTTATAGCCTGGAAATGATCATAGAAGTTTGGTTTTACAATCCCATATGGACCTGCTACAGGGGGCACTCTGGAAATTGAAGAGTTAAGCAGCAATGGTGTGGGGTTTGCAGGGATTAAGGAGACTGTTCAGGAAGAGACACTACCTGGGAAGGGTTCTCCTGCAGTATGGTGAAGTTGTATCAACTATCAGGAAAGGTGCCCTGCACACCAGGGCACCTGGGGGAGCCCAGCCCACCCAAACTGACCTGAACCCAGTCGAGCCCGGCCCCTTGCCAGGCTAGCCCAGTGCAGCAGAGCCCAGCCCAGCTGCCAGGGTGACCGGCTGGCGCACACACGCATCTTCTGCAGACTCCCTCGCGTTTTTGTTCTTGGCAAATGAGAGCAGCTTGGGAAGTATTTGCAGGTCTGGCTATTTAAGCAGGAGCAGTCTAGCAGGCAGCACGCAATAATCACCCAAGATTGGCTCACAGCATTACTGCTGCTGGAGGAAAAAAATCGTTTCCATAATAACTGTTTTGCAGAACACCAGCTACGGTTTCTATAGCGTTTCACTGCTCAGATCAATTACAAAAAAAAAACAAGGGCAAACATGCTATTTTCATATCTCCTTTTTCTTCCCCCAAGCCATATTGACACATGGATTCTGCGACAAAATGAATGCTACTGGAGCCCAAAAATATCTGCACTGAATATAAATATATTATGAAATAGCTTTTAAACTCTGCCCTAAAGCACTTTCTGATTGGCTGCCAATGATGTCACACATCCATAAAGCCCAATAAAATGCCCGGGTTAACAAGGCTCAATTGTTTGTACCAACTGCATGGTGCAGGAGCACTGCCCACTCCAAGGCAGGCAGGGGGTTAACTGCACCAGCTCTCAGGTAGTTCAAATCCTCCCTCCCCAGGCCTCCCAGTCGAGGAACCTGCAGTGCTGCTGCCTGTGCTCACAGGCTGATCCAAAAGGTACCTAACTAAGCTGTTTACTGGGAGAAAGAATCTTTCCTAAAGGATGTGGTAAATCACTGTCAGTTTTCAGGTATTAAAGATGCGCTCATGCATATTTAGAGCTACCAGTTTGGTCTTATTTAGCAGTTCTGATCTTACATTTCAAGTCAAAGATGAACTAAGTATGGTACCCTTTCCGAACAGGAACTTGACCTTCAGTCCTGTTTGAATTAACTGTTATTACAGTGAGTAACATTTTACAAAAGCCCTAACAAAAGTAAAACAACTCAGAAAGTAATGCCAGAAACACCAACTAAGCCTTTAAACCACATATTTTACTATTTGAGCAACTGGTGCCAAAAGAGTGTTAACTCTTCCTGTGCACTCATGCTCACAGGTTGCTTGACAAGGAATACTGGATTGCAGGTTTAGGGAGTTTTGACACACAGAGCATTCCACACAGAGAGGATTTTGCTGTGTAAAATACTACATCTGTATGATGCTCAATTACCAGTAACTGATACTTGTTTCTTCCTATGAATGCAGTTCTTGGAGCTGGCTGAGTTTCAAGAGTTATTAGGTAGATAGCATGTGGTGGTGTAGTAAGGAGACTTACGCATGGACTGAAAATATACTGAATGTGATCACCCTATTCTAGGCAGGTTTGCTGCCAAATGTGGGCTAATTTATATTTAGCAGCCTATTTAATAGTTTGCACTCATCATTCCAGAGCAAGCATGGAAGCAGACCACATAAAAAATATGAAAATGTTGCCTGATTTGCTACATAAAATTTTATTTGTTTTTCAAATCCTTGTCTAAGGTTTAGGAATGTTCAATATAAATGAAACTGCAAACTACACAGTTAAAAACTGAACCTGCTCTAAGGTATGCTGTCACTGCAGTGCTCAAAGTAGTATCACAATATAGATGGCTATGTACTGCTATCTACTATTCTGCATCTCCTTTCAGTTTCACATTAATAGCAAAAATGCTAAAATAAGTCAAAAAAACCAAACCCCAATGAAATAACCCACAAGCTCCGTGTCTAGAAACCTCACACTTTCCTCAATTCCTCCTAAAGGATCCCTTTACTGTTGAACCTCAGCACATACCATCAAATATTTCAAGTGGAACAAACTCATTAACTTGTAAAAACTACAGAACTAACAGGAAGGCAGTGACAGAAACCTGGAGCACTGTTAAATCAACTTCAGGCAGGCACTGCATTTCATGTGTTAATACTTGCCATCTGCTCATGGTGCATTTTTTACCCCAAGAAAAAAAAAAAAGTGACTGCTGAGTAAAGACATGAGAAAAAAAAAAGGAAACAAATAAACAAAAAAGAATCAGGAGAAACCTGGCCTCTCTTAGTCATAAACTACTGGGGGGGTTGGTTTTTTTTAAACACATGCACATACACTCTGTCTCTCTCTTCTAAAACCAGAAGAATCTATGTAAAATAATGTTAACTCTTGCTGCCTTATAATAGCTACAATAGGAAACCTTAAAGAAAAAAAAAAAAGAAGGTACTTGTGCATGTTTGGTACTCCAGACAGTGAGAAATTTGCCTCGGGGAGAAACAGTTTGTAAAAGAGGTGGGGGAAGGATAATATGCTGGCAGACAGAGAGCATGTGAGAACCAAAGCAGGAGTGTGCTCGCCTGTGCCTGTGCCCACCGATGCAGCTGGAGAGGCTCCAGCCCAGCAGAGCACCTTGTGCCACACCAGCACCCTGACACCACCCACCAGTACCCTGACACCACCCACCAGGTTTTGGTTTGTTTTAGTTTTGGCCAAAATGGTATGTCATTTGACATTCAATGTACCTCTAGTAATCCTAAAGAGCACTCAAGCATTTCAGTACTACAAATGAAGAGGAATTTGCTATGGCACCAAGTCACCAAAGAGCATTTCCTAAGTTACGTGCCACAGGGTTCTGCTGGCTGCTGCCAAGAAAAAAGACAATTAGATCTTCAGTTGTGTCTTTTAGCAATTGTCATGCTTTAAATGGGTGCTTATAAAGAAAGCACCCAATGGACTACTATGCTGCCTGATACCCACCTTTAGTATGCCAGATACAGTAAGTAACAGGTCCTGACCAAGATGGGTGAATTGAAAAGCAAGTTTCTTTACAGAAGCTGTCAGGGAGAGAAGATGTGATGGTGCATGTGGTGGGAGCCTATCCACTGGAAGCTGGACAAAACCTTTTCACAGCAGTCACTGCCGCAACACTGGTCCCAGTTGTAATGATAAAGTTGGAACATGAGACTTGAAATTATGACTCCTGGCTAAAAATTTCACATCCATTTGCTATTACTAGTCCATAGAACTATCTTACCTTCATAGAACTACAGCATAGTGGAATTTCTCTGGATGTCATCTTTCTTTCAGTGTATTCCCAACATTACCTACCATGATTTTATTTGGGTAAAACTTTATTACCTGCTGGGGTCCTATTCCCAATGACTGGAAATGTGAAAAAAACCCAAACAAAACCAGACTGTGGCCATAACTAAACACATCATCCTATATCACATACAGCTGAAAAAAAGGACACTAGCAGGATATATTCATGCCACAAATATTTGAACACAGACATTCTTTATAGTGAAAAAAACCCTCTCATCTGGTCCCAGATCCTTTATACTTAAAACTCATGCCTTTTTACTTCCACTCCAGATCTTTCACCAGATCTCTCCTCTCACAAAGGAGCCCAGGTGTTTCTTGAATTCACTTAGCATTTTCAACACTTCACTCATTCTCACATTAATGAAACCCATATGTTTAAGTATTACTGTCCTCAGTTCTTTTCCTTACTGCCCTTTTCCAGAGATTTGAATTAATTTTGTGAGCAGCTTTCCCTGTACTAAAAAAAAAAGTTACTTCAGTTTTATTAATATCTTTCACAATTTTGAACATTACTGTAAAATGGTTTACTTGAGATAGCTTTGATGCTAGGAAGCTAAGAAAAAAAATATAGGCATCTCTCCTGTTACAATTTCAACCTCCTATTTCCAAAAGTATACTGGACCAAGATTACCCCTTTTACAGCTACCCATTCAAGAACTGCTTCAAGAATTAAAGTGGCAGACTGCATACATTAAACTGAAAGCTTAAAGAGAGAACAGCTTGCATTAAAACATCTACAATGATTTTTCAAGGCCAGTTGGCTTCTCTGCCTCTTCTCCAGTGCCTCTCTGTGCTGCAGAAGCAATGACTGAACTGCCCCAGTTAATAGACCAGCATACGAAAGAAAATTAAACTTTGGTTTCACTTCAACAAACCAACAAAAGATCCATCCACTTGTTATCTTCATCACAAGAGCTTGGCATCCACTTCACCTATTTGACTCAGTTATTTCTGTTTCTCATTACTGCCCTGTAATACAAGCACTAATTCTAAATGCATTGAAGTCACACATGCTCCAATGTGACGTGCAACTCTTTAAAACAACTCCCCCCAAAAAATTCAAGCAGAGGAAGTACAACCAACCATCAAAACAAGAGAAATCAGGAAAAAGAGTCCCAAAGGACAGTAGAATCCCTCCAGATTTCCATATGTAGTATCAGCCTCACACATTAAAGGCAGAGGCACTGAAAATGTGTTGATAAAATAGTTTTAAAAGGTGGTGAGTGTCCCAGGTCAGAACATCTATGCGGCAGCACAAGCAGATGGAGGAAAGAGCAGCCAAACGGGGGGTTAATTGGACATCTGTGTGAAGCTGGGAGAGGGCAGACAGGAAGGACTAATAAACTCCATAAGCAGACAGGGCCACAGGGCTAGGGTAAGACACCGACCAGCTTTACTGGGAACAAGGCAGTGGAGTCCGTGTTAGTCAGAGTATGCCTGTGTAGAAACTGTAACACCTAAGGAACCTTGCTTACCCAGGGCATTTTGGAGAGCAGGCAATTTAGCAAGAGCAATGTGGCCTTTAGCAGCACTGGGGGCATTAGTTAATAAGGAAAGAAGAAAAAAATATCACCAGTGTCTGAAGCTTCACTCTGCCTCCCCCCCCCCCGCCATACACCACCTCAAATACTTTAGTGAAGGCTGAGATGCAGAGCCATTTCACCAATACACCAATGCCATGGATCTCTGCCTATGAGCTGATAGCTGTACACATACTCATGGTTAACTTTGCTTGAAAGTACTGACACAGATCGAGAGAATCATTTCACAGCCTTCATATTTCATTCATCTTACTCAATAAATGTACTTCCAGAAAAAGTTGACCTGATTTACAGTAAGGGTGATTTATAAATGCGTTGACCTTGTTTGAGTATCACTTTAGAATACTGTGGAAATCCACAAGCTATGAAGTATTCTATATTAAAAAAAAAAAAAGACAAACAGAATAAAAATTCTTTTCCAAAATCCCCTCATGACAACCCTGTCCAAATTTTAACACCAAACTTACTCTGTGTGGAATATCTGGAGTGAGGATTTTTATATTTAGCTATTTTACTAGCCCCTAGTATCTTCTTGGGTCCTTGTACCAGTTTATCCAGTTATAAAATGGATTATTTGTTCACCTGTCCTTCTTTAATCCTTTAAGAAAAGACTTCAAGTGGAAAGCTGAGGCTTTTCTGCAAACAACTTCAGCAAACAAGTTTCATGCAGAGAGTCTCCCAGTCAGGATTCTGTGGACACTCAAATGCATTGCCAGGCCATACTGTAGATTAACAGCAGAACTATAATAAAGTCATTGTATTTCTGTATGCCTCCAATTCCCACCAGCATGATGGAGCCTGTGTTTCTATTTGCCCATTAGTCTGGTGTGTTTACCCAGAAAGCAGTTTAAACCTGGAACTACTGTCAGTCATGTGCTTCAAGATTTAGCAACCCGATCTCAGTTAAGCCATGTAGCTCCCAGTAGAAATTATGAATTTATTTTTAAGTAAAACATTTGTAAACAGAAAATTATTTTAAAGGTCAACATTTTTCTTTTTGTGCAGAATAAAAAGTAGGAACAAAATACAAAACTTTTTTCTTTTTGTTACACTGAGACCATAATTTCTACAGACATTCTTCTGATAAGAAGCCATTACAAAAGTATATATTACATGGTTACAGAAATAGTGGAGGAGCATACCATACTGTGGAGACAATAACCCACAGAAATATGGTAAAACAAAGTTCCCAACAAGCTCACCACAACTATGGCTGGCAAGAACAAAGTTTCTCAATGTCTTACAATCCACTTGCATTGTTTAACCCTAACATCATGTCATCTGCAGTATGTTTCTTCATCTCAGCTAGAATTTAAAATGTAACTGGTAGAGTATAAACTGGGGAAAATGGCACAAAGAAACCCTGAAACAGGGAAAACACTCGTCCATTTTTAGGAAGATAATTCAGTATTTTGGAAAATGTGGTTAATCTCTCTTAAAACTAAATGGCACACCTGCAAGAAAGGAATAGAGATGTTATCTAGAAAACCCAAACAATAAATTCTGCTAAAAAAGGGACCCAGAAACACCTCTCACAACATGCTGCTCTGCTGCCCCAAGGGCATTCACACTAGCAGCCAAGTTTTAGCTATTATCATTTGATTACTTTTTGGCTTTGTTTTTGTTTTTTAAGAATGGACAGGTTTATAAACAGGAACCCTGAACCCCTGGGATTGTGAACTCCCCAGTGTTTTACACACATTGTTCTGTAACAATGAATGCACACAGTCCTGTTTAACAGTGTCTCTGATGGCACAGAGCATCATATGGAAGACAGAAATGCAGGTAAGGTACAAACAAAAATCTGATACAACTGAAGAATCCTAAATTGCCTCAGAAAACAGGCCAGGGCAGAGCTGCAATGTATAGCATGCAAATGCTTAAATCAGTAGTGGAAGCTGTAGCCCCTGCTTGCTGCATTCCTTACAGGAGCAGCCAAGAGGAACACAAGGAAAGGGGAGGGTGAAGAGACATTTACTGCTTATTTCATTGGCACCAGCTTACATATTTTCTGTAACTAATTCACTAAATCTGCACAGGGCAATGTTATGTAAACCATTTCTGAAGGAAGATTTTTTTTCCTGCCTTTCAGGAGCAAGCATTAAAGCCCAGCAAACCATGTACTGCAGAATATATTTAAAGCTCAACAATACCAACCAATGGAGTCACTGAAATTGAACTCCGGAGGAGGAGCTCTTTCCATGCAGGGGCTGGGGTTCTATTTTCTGGCACAGATTATACCAGTTTACAGAAAGGCAGTATTTTTAAAATCTTTATATATGAAGCCAGAAGCTTTTGTCAGTGAGATGCAATTATAGTTTTAAAACAATTTCTATGATAAAAAAGAGCTGAGAGGACTAATGAAGGTGGCTTTCTGACAAATCAGATTTTCTCCTATTTTCATTCATTCATTTGATCTCAGTGCTGGAACTTTAAAACAGGAATTGGCTTGGTCTCTTTCAAAACAAAGAGCCTAATCCATTCCCATTAGAGAACAGGAAGTCAGAAGCCAATCTTAGCACCAAATTAAAAAAATATTTTTTAAAAAATGGATTGTTAGTTTAACTTCTTTTTTGCAAATGGAGGTTATTCTTTTCCACTACCATTTTTGCATGATGGCTCAATTAAAAGCTGATGTCTCCCTCAGTGGCAACTGTTTAGCAAAGAGACCCTTTGTACCAACTGCTCTTTACAGCAGGAATTGCACTACAGTTTTACCATCACCCTGTAACTCAGAACAGGTGCTGCACACGTTCTTGTTTATGTGCCACTGTGCTGTCCTGCTTTGGACAAGCCCAGCAATGACATTTCCAATGCAAAGACTTCTCACACCTGCTCTAAGTGGTTCCAAACAGAATTGGTTCAAGTGGAGGGAACAAGCAGCATTCTGTAGAGATGGCTGTGTACTGTTACATCAACAGTGTTCTGCATGTGCCTGCTGGATCCCACACGCCCAAACTTCTCTCCCATGCTTCCTAATGTTCTCAATACACAGAGTTGTACATCTGTATTTCTACTCCTACCTGCAGTGTTCAAGCCCTGGGCACTCTCATCTGCTCCAAAACAGTGCTACTGCTTGATGTCCAAGCACAATGTCACCACCTCTCTCAAGCTCTTTTACTATACACCAGGCTCAGCAACATGGCAAGGAACTCTGGCTTCACTTTGAGAACCCTGCAGGGTCCCTCAAAGAAGCAGGTGAATGAGGGTTCACACCACAGGTAGCTGAACTCTTGAATTCTGGGCTTCCTGCATCCCCTCGTTTGAATCATCCCATTTTTAAGAGTTCTCTTTCTCATCACAGAAGCAATGTGACCTCTCTGGGATTCCCAAACCAGTTCATCAATCAGTCAAAATCAGAATGGAACCAAGAAACTTCAAGTGTAGCTACAGAGAAAATATTCTGAACATGACCCCAAAGTTCTTAACATAAATATTAAACTACATGTCAGATTTTATTTTCCTCAATATTAAAAAAATGGCAGGTAGTATCCAGCACTAGAAAATTAATGAGTTTTAAATATGAACATAGTACACCCCCAGTTTTTAAATACTCTGCTCTATTTTCTCTCCTTGTCTTTCCCATCTGCTATGTTTTAGTAATAATTTAACAAATATTTTTCTTCAGAGCTGTCAGAAAAATCTTGCAGCAATTTGGAAACATTAAACATTATCTTCTGAGGTAAATTAGGACACAGAAGAGTAGCATGACATGTACGTGATCACACATTGTCAGTGGCAAAGACAGTAACAGAAAGCCCAATATGCACTTCAAGAAAAGAAATTGCTAATATATAGCAAACAGTGAAGCTGAAAACCACATCAAGTTACAGGTGAAGGATGATCTGCAGAAATTAAAAAAATACAAAGTCTCAGTATAGGAAAGATTTCTTATTGCAATGATATACTTTTGTTAAGATTTATTTATGAAAATTCAAACCCAGCTGGCTGTCTTCTCCATTAGGCAAAACCTGAACTCTAGGTCACTCCTTAGCCCTTCTGAGCTTTCCCTCTCAGAGAATGAATCTACTCTCAATCTATGGAGACTGCAGCCAGAAGTCCATGTCCATTCCCCTGATAACCACTGAAAAGAACTGTTAAGTTCAGGTCTCCTCCCTGGATACTTTAGTAAGTATAACCCACCAATAACTTCTACTCATGACTGAGCTCAGACAAACTAATAAACACACAGAACACTTCATATCCCACTGTCAGTCTCCCAGGTTGATTTGTCAGAATCTACCCCAGGTGCCAGGAAAACCCATTAGCCAGCACCTTAGCCAAGAAAAGGTGGCAGAGTCCACTTCAGGTAAGCAGCTGCTGTGCTACAGATTACAATATCAGTAGAAGAAAAAAGATAATAATAATAATTAATAATAATAATCAAATAATCTCACAAATATGTACCTTTTCTTCATACCATTGGCAGGATATTTTTTGGGGGTTATGATTTTATAAACCTTTCTCTGCAGCTATACAAGGTTTAAAAATTAAATATTTTACAACATTCTCAGCCAATGACACTGAAAGAAAATGCGTGGCTTTAAGAAAATGCCAGATATCACATGACAAAACAGCAACATTCAGTTTTCTTCCATTAGAAAATACATTAGTGGCTTTTTTAAACTGCACATGCTGAAGTTTTCTAAAATAGATTTCCTGTCCTTTCTCTGAGATTGCTGAGCCCCATTCGGCCAGGGCACAGACAATGTCTTTGGATAAAAGATTGAAAAACACAGTTTCTCCCATACAAAGTTCAGGCTTTACAGAAGAAAAGCTTTTCTTCCACAGAGCTGCAAACTTCACAAGAGACAGTTATTTCCTCTGTTCTGATCCCTCAGGAGGTGTTATATTCTTATAACCTGTCAGACTTACCCAGTCATACTTGTAATTTATATTTAGTATAAGGTCGCTTCTTTTCAGGCCACCCCTGGATATTCCTGACACAGAGTGAATTCTGATTACTGGCATTTCCCCCACAGATTGGACACCTTTCCCAGTGCTACTGTGCAATGGAAGTCTACATGAAACAACTTTCTGAATACCCAAGAAACACAGCAAAAAGATAAAAAAAAAGACAAGCATTACAAGATTTTGCTGCACCTTGAAACATAACAGCAAAACACCAACAATGAAATTTCACTGGCATTAAAAATGGCTTATCTTTTTAATTAGAAGAAAAAACCTGCAGGTGAAATACACACACACACACTCTACAGAGAGAGGGGCACTCAAACTTTTTTTACCCAGTCTGATCAAGGCTATGGAAAGAAGATATACCAAGAGGATATTACCATGTCAGAACAAGTTAAACCCACCTACAGAAACAGTCAGGATGGTTCTAATGGCAACATATGCCAAAGGGGTATCTCTGCAATGATATCCTACACAACAGGGGAAAAGGGATGGACGAGGATGAACTAGGAAGAAACAGATCTGGAGAAAGTACAGAAACTTGGATGGTTGGCAGGGATCTTAGAAGGTTTCAAGCAATAGTCAAACCAAAAGGAAAGTTTATGTAGATTAAAACTGCATTATGTCCTTAAACAATTCAGGGATAAAAAGAGTACAGTAGGAAGCAACACTATTCCCTATTAATTCTTCTCTCTTGTTCACTAATATTAACAGTCCAAGATGCCTGCAAGCATGACTACTTATGCAGTATTTCAAAATTTTACTTTGTATTAAGGAGAAAATAAATAAATAAATATTTATATATATATAAAAATCACTAATGTCTTCAATCCCAACTCAGGTTGGATTCTGGGTAAATACTCTGGCCTCCTCCACATTCTCACTGGCAGCCCAGTTATACAGCAGTGTTTGTACAGGCAGACCAACCTTGCAGAACTTCCAGCTTTGGTATTTTCCAAACTGGGTATCTGCTGCACATTTAACGTGTTTGGAAAGTTTTAGGGAACAAACCCAAGCCAATTCAGATAATGAAATTAAGGAAAACTATGTGCTGTTTAGCTCTTTTGAAAAGCTCCAATGCCTTCATAAGCTACAGCAGAGATTTCAAATTGGCAGCAATCGACGCTCATATCAGGGACATATTTTCCCATTCCTATGAAAATATTACTAAATTTGGCCAGGTTACAACTCTTTACTGAGTCTATATTAACTGTGGTTTTCTAAAGATTCACTAGAGTTTGACAGCTGAAGATTAAATCAGTATGCACTCTCTCCTGTCCGTGCCTGTTCACCAGACTGAATATTCATTATTCTCTTGAAGCAGTTAAGGTTTGTCCTGGATCTGCACAAACTGAACTGGATTTTTTTTGTGCAGCTGAAGCTTCCAGAGCTTGCTATGACACCAGCCAAAATTCTGCAGTGGTTCAGCTGTACCTACACGATCACCAATACCTGTGTATTATTACCCACTCAGTGTTATGCATACTGGTATGGAAGGCTCTTGCAGAGTTTTCAAAAATTACTGCTGGAAATATTCAATGCCTAATCAGTATCTCTTAAAAAAAATTAAATGTAAAAAAAAAAAATCAAATTCCCTTTATTTTACATCACTTAAAAATAGTAATTAAATCTGCTGCAAAGCCACAGTGATACAGAAAGGGTATTTACCATAACTGTCCCATCTGCTGGAAGGAACTTTAAAAGTACTCACATTTTTAAACGATGAGGTATTTGCACACTGAAATAATCTGCAAACAGTATTAAGAAAGGTGCCATGGCTCTTCTCTGCTTCAAGCACTTGCTCTTCTAGGAAGGAAACATGGTGTGCAACCATTTTAACAAAAGCCTATGGAGAGAGGAAAAACACCTAAAATTAAAAGCACATGGCTGTGTTTCAACATTATCCTCACCAGAGATCAGAAGTTGAAGTAAAAGCTTTAACAGGCTTCCAGAGTGCACTGTTGCTAATATAAATATCCAAGGGGCACATACTCAGAAGTAGACTACAGATGTTTACAGCCAGGAGAACCACCACTGGTCATGTCCTAAGGCTAATAATTCCTTCTCTTGCCAAGGGCAGACTTTTGCTCCCTTTTCAGCACACAGAGTATCTAGCACTTGCATAGTCTCTAAAGGGCTGGCAACACTGCAGCAGGGAGGTGAAATGCTCTTCAGAACCAACAAAGAGACTGCTACCACTGGGGGAGTCAGAAGGTGAAATTGTTAAAGGGAGAAATTGTTGGAATGCAGAACAGTGTAATGAGTTTGATACACTATTAATTGAGCTTCACTTTTTTTTCTTGAGAAGTTGAGCACTGCCCATTTTAAGGCTGGTGGAAGGTAAAGCTGAACAAGTAAATTAATTGCCCAAAATATACCAGTGGCAACACCAAAAACGCAGCAGCTTCTCATCATATATAACATTATACAACAGTCCTTTCCTTTTCCACTTTTGGAAATACAAGTTAATTCCTCCCTTGAAAATCCCTATGGATGCTAAACTTAAATTTAAAGTTCTAATTAAAACATTAGCTACTGCTCAAATTGTCAATTTAATTTCAGGCTCTCAGATTACAGCCATTACAACTACTAATGTTGGGAAGAAAAACTGTTTCCTAGCCAATCCAGATATTGCCCTCCCTTGATAACAAAAAAAAAAAAAGGCTCTCAACAAAATTCTGCTGCATTATTCAAGGACAACCTGTAGCCTAGCAAAGATTAGTGTTTTATATTCCAAATTACTGTGTCCCTACAGAAGTAGTAAGGGAATGGATTCAGGAAGGGTATATTTTCCCTTCCTTGTATTAGAGAGGGGAAAAAAGCAGTAAGAAGCCCTGCTGCTTACCATACTTTTGGCACAAGTAATTGCTTAGAGTTCTAATTTTAGACAAAAACACCCTCATGTACTCCTTTTAAAATCTCAACCACCTTTAAGCATGGAATTTGCAAAAAGGCCTAATGGGGAAGATGCTTCCAGAAAGAGTCAGTTTGGAATCTGATTCCATTATCCAGTGTTCACAGTCTACTACAACTAAATTGTCAAGCATGCTGAGAAGTCAGCAACCATTTCTTGGACTGGGGCACTCAGTTCTGAAATCTAGAGAGGTTTCTAAGCAGGTTAAAGGCTGACTCCCATTTTTACTCTAAAATGCCTCCTCTCAATTTCCTGTCTGAAGCTTTCTCCTGGTGCTGTGTAAATCCATAAAATATGAGGTGGTTTGGTAAGTCTCTTATCAAATGTAGGTGTAAAAAGGCAAACTACAGAAATGTAATTACATTAGAAGAAAACCTGCTGAGGGCCAAGTCAATTGCCCTGTCCCTCCTGGCATAATAAACCTTACCAGAGGATATTACTTGGTGCAGGGGTTGGTTGAGCCTGAAGCTTAAACACTGCCTATCTGAATTTAATGCCACAAACACTTGGTTTCGCTCACCCTGAGTCAGTTAAAACTGATTTTAAAGATTACACAATTTATCTCCTGTTTTCATTCTATTCCTCCCAGAGGCAAACTTGCCCTCAGATGACACAAATTTTAACATACTGCTGACTAAATATGGTGAGGGCATCATCTCTGAGTCATGCTGGCTTCCCTCATTCAGGACACAATAAACACCACAGCAGACACAATAGCAGAGGGGCACTCAGATCTCTCAGCTACTACATAAGACAATCATCAACTCAAAATGGCCATGTCCAGCACTGGATGTGAGCCTTGAAGTTTGTAAGTTAGAAATGGTTTCACAGATATTCCTTCAAGTCACAAACCAAATTAACATTATTAGCATTATTGTTATTAATGTGAAAACCACAACTAATGCTATTAATTTGCCATTAGGAATTGTAGAGTCCACAGCAATAAATTACTCAGTGATGTTCCAAAACCATAAACACTTCTATGTGCTGAACCACGGGTAAACATACTGATTTAAAAACAAATATAAGACAATAGAGAGTCATAAACATCTGAGTGCTCCAGTGAACTGTTACCCTATAAAACACATAACAAGCATAGAAATTTTCTAATGCATTGAACAAACCTCTAATTTATCAACTTTTGCATAGATGTGGTTCATTTCCATCACCTTAACTTTAATGAGTGGAATGGTCTCATCCAGGATATCTGAAGTATCACTTCTAATCTGCATGAAAATAAAAGTATCTTGTGTGAGGATGAATCTTGAAGATAAACACTGAACTATTTTTTTCACGTCACTATTTTGCTTGAATTAATGTTTAAAACTAAGTAAAAAAAAATCCAAAACAACAAAAACAACAGGGAAAAAAAAATAAAACAAACAAAAAAGCAAACAAAAACCCCACAAAATAAACAAAACAAAACACCCCTGAACACAGCACAACCCTAAACATATGACCTATTCAGAAAAGACATCACAGTGTGTTATAAAGACCAGATTGGAAAAATTAAGTAATCCTTGAGACAACAGAAGAAGCCAATAGTAGCAGACAGGACTCCCACATCAAACCTGTAACCACATCCTTCCCTCTCCTCCCCAGATTTCCATACTACTCCTCCTAAAAGATCATCTACTTCCACTTGTGAAACACTGTAGACATGATGGGTACTGATGGATTTAAAATGAAAACTGCCTCTATACCATCTGTCATGCTTTGATTTTACTGAAGGGCTGCCACATGCCACTTAAAAAATGGGTTTTGGAAAGAGTCAGAGTACACCACTTGTAGTATCTTGCCTTCAACTGGGGCTTGGGACTAAAGCTCTCAGGAGAGCAAGAATCCTCACACAGCATGATAGAGTCAGCATCTCAGAGGAAGGCTCTGCTCCCCAGTCCCTCTCAGTTGCTACAACAGTTAATTGCCCTAACACAGGAAATATTTATATATTTTTAAATTACCTACTACAACCAGGTTTGTTTCTGATATCCATATGTGAGCTTGAACCTTATCTGGAATCCTGCTGAGTGTTGTGTTAGCAAGAATTTCCTACATAAATTTCCTGTACCAAGAGCTGCCAGCACTTTGCTGGGCACAGTAAGATACTCCTCCAAACTGAGCACTCCTGAAACAGAACCTACAGGACAAAAAGGATGGATAAGAACTGAGAAGAGCTCTCTGAACAAAAAAATACAAGCAAGCCCAAGAAAACCTTTGCTGAAATACCCAAACAGGCATTCTATTTTGTAAAGCAGAGCAGCAACAAGCTGACAAGACAAAGAGGCACTTGAGCCACTTTTATACAAGTTTTCTTTCTCAACTGCAATGGACTATAGGTCTTAGTTCACTTCTGGATTAAAGCTGTCCTGCCTACATCTTAATAAACAAAGAATATGGAGGAACAAGGATCCCTTTAAATGACATTTTTGTGCCAAAGACTAGAAGATACTCTTCCTTCAGTTTCATAGGAAAAAGAAAGGATCTTTTAGCCAGAAGGGTGAGAATCTGGACTTGGGCTAGTACTACAGGGAATTTTCTGGGCATTTTGATACTTAGTACAGTCTCAGATAAAGCATAAATGCCTGTCATAAGTCATCTATTCCATGGACTATGCTTTATAAACTCTACTTTGACACTTTACTGATGACCATGATTAATTTGTGTGGTTTGTTGTTTTGTGGTGTTGGGTTTTTTTTTTTTAAGAAATCATGTTTTTAAAAGCTGAGTATAAACAAAGCTATATAAATATATAATGACTCATAGTAAGATTTGATGGTACTTTTATTTCCAGAATGAGTGAGTGCAGATCAAGCTCTTTTATAGTGGCACAATTGATCTGTGATAGGAGCTCAAACAGACATATCCAAATTGTAGTAGTTTTCAATTGTAAACAGACCAACAATGCCTCCTGTATCCTCCTCAGCACTCCATCCACCAAATACATACATGGACACCTCCCCCAGCAGTGACATATCTGTATACACAGACACACTCTGTTATCTTTACAGTATGTACTTTATATCTGACAGAAAGTGAGCACAGACACCTGAGCAGGATTCCTGCAAATGCAGGAAGGTTTCTATTTCCTAATGTTAAATAAAAATCCAGAATACATACATAATGAAGTCAAAGTAAATTAATCCCAGGTTTGTTCTATTGAATTCTTTTAGGCCAATGGTAGGCAAACCCCCATCTCCTCTGTTATAAAGCACCTGAGAAAAACAGATTGTGATCTGTTGGATGTGAGGTTCTACTGAGGTAAACTACTTCAGATTAAAATTTGAGCCTGGACTTTCCAAAGATGAGGTAACAAACTTGATTGCTGATATTGCTCTTAGAAAGCACTAGAGAAGCTACTCTTACAGCTAAATGCTAGACACCTACTGCAAATATAAACACAGCTGGGGACACACAGAAAGGGAGATGCTGTACAGACCCAGTACAAAAACTATCAACACAACGAGGTCAGGGCAGACACAGAACAAATCTAAACCATCTTTCCTGAAGGGTAAAGGCAAACGACCAAGACACAGGAGAGCTGATCTTCCAGCAAGGAGCCTGTGATGAGAGGAAATGATATGCAAATATGTTTCAAGAAAAAGTCATTCTGCAGCAGTCTGCAGAACCACAGCGACAGAGGAGTTCAAGAGGAGTCAGCATATGACAAAGGAAAATTATTCTCTTGGTACAGCAACCTCTCATGAGCCAGAGAAAGCAGGACTGGTCTGAAACCCCACATTATAAAACAAGATTTATTTCCCCTTGTGCAATATATTTTACTTTATCTTACTGAAGATTTAGCCAAGTGCTCAGCACAAGCACCAGAGCACAGCAGTCCAGGGGAAAAAGCCTGTATTCCTCTCACTAGATTTCACTATGCTGGCTGGAGGAGGGGGTGAGGACAGAAGGCTTGATTCAGCTTTGTCCTCCAGGTCAGCAAGACTAAGCTAAAGGAGGCAGCAAACCAAAAGCACCAAAGTCACCCAGGAGACTGCAAAACCAGTGTTATTAATGATGAATTAAAACACAAACCAGAAATGGGCACACTGCATGTGTCTGAAGCAGTCTCAGACAGTGAGACCTGACCCTTGTATACATTGCAGTTCAGCCTGTACCAGTTAAACAAGCACAGATTATTGTGATTTTCAGTTTTATAGAAAACTTTTTTTCAAATATAAGGGAAAAAAAAAAGAAAAAAAAAAGGCAGCTGGAGCCACAAGTCAAAGACCCAGCAAATTCTAATTGTCACTGGGTCTATTTATGAAAGGATCTCTTTATTTTTCAGTCTTTGCTCCCATATGTTAACACAGAGTAACATAAAAGGATCACAAGTGAAAGTAACTACTGTAAACTGAACAGCTCAGTGGTGAGAAAAAAATACCTGTGGTTGGTATGTTCCTGAGAAGTGAGCAAACCCTAGCCACAGCAAACCAAATAGAACAACCTCTTCCTCTCTTTTCCCCAGCGACGAAACCAGATTTCACATGCAGGGCCTTGGGGGAAGAGGTTCCCAAACTGTAAGTCCATGAGACATAGACAGGCAGTTAGCAGCTGCTCTGTGAAACCATAATAAAGCAAGATTTACAAACACATCATTTCCCTGAGGCAACTGCTGCAACGTTCAGTGGCATCAGAACCACGAACCTGTTATTTTGTAAACTGGTGAGTATACAGGAGGATCAACATATATATA
>JANHGL010000073.1:19771-22447 GCA_024611195.1 Ceyx melanurus | reverse complement strand
TAGGTGCCCCTGCTCTGGCAGGGGGGTTGGACTAGATGATCTTCTAGCTCCCTTCCAACCCCTAATATCTGTGATTCCTACATGGTCCAATACTATGAGTCTAAGAAACTTGCAAACCTGAGGCAAACCTGGACCTGTGGAGGGATTGAAATACTCTGCTTCTAACAATCAGAGTACATGAGCAGTCCAGGCAACTGTACAGTTTGTTATTTCATCAACCTGCTCTACAAATTATTTACACAACTTTCTATTACAAAACTATACATACAATGTATTCTTTAATAAAATTCTTGTCTCCTCATGTGCCTTCTGGCCTCGCATTGCTAAATTTAAGATAATTGTACAAACTAGGATAGGTAATAAGGAACAAAAGGACTGGGAATTAAATGTTTTAATCAGTTTGGTCAGAGTGACTATGAGAGTTTGACTGGTCCAGGACAGCATAACTCTTACCATTTCCTTCCATGGAAAGGAGTTTGACCGGAGAGTTTCTTGAAGGGAGACTGCAGCCACTAAGATGCCAACACAGCCACAAGGATGTTTCCTTGCCTCTCCTTTTCCTTTAAAGGTTTATGCATCTATTTGAACAGGGGAATAGAACATTACAGGACAAAATAAACAGTGGGGAAACAAAGGAGTTTTTTCTACTGCCTTTGAGAGACCTTTCCTCTTTATTGCAGAAGCACCAGTTACCCTGGTATTGCTGGGGGGAGCACAGTTTTGTTCTGTTTGAAGTTTTTTGTTTTGTTCTGTTTTGTTTTGCATTAAGCATATCTTTTTTTTTTTTTAAGTTAGAAATAAAAATGTTCACTTTTCAAGCATAGCTATTGTACTATAGCAGACTGGACACAGTTGCCTTCAAATCCACTAATTAATTTTGCTTTACTAAATCAACACTACCTCTTCAGCTGTAAAACTTTGCAACACGGAGTTTATGCAGAGTCTTAAATGCAGAAGTGTGGACAATTGTGGTGCCTATCAGACTGAAAATAAGGTAAGAAAGTAATTATAGAGTAGTAACTAATACCATGAGAAAAAGTCATGTCAGGCTAATGTGATAAGGTACTGTTTCATCTGATGAGTAGGAGTACTAACATTTCTGTATTAAAATGGTATTAGTGGTATATTAGGCTAACATGATATGACAAAAAAATTGCAAACAAAATACTATAATTTAGTCTAGGGCATAAATGTGAGGGAATAAAACCAAATATTGTCACAGAGGAACACCCTCTTCATTTAGAGGAACATGTGGAAATTTTGTGATAGAATTTGCTATTGTGTCATACTGATAAAGTTCATAAGGGATTACATACTGCTATGTGAATTATAAGTTCATATGAATGATATATCTGTGTATCATTTTTTACTCCAAGGAATATAAAAAAGCTTTACAAACTTAAGGAGACCTACAAAGCAATGCCTCATTGTTTATAATGTTTCTAGCAGTTCTTTTTTGAATTATCAAAGTTTTACCCAGCTGCTGATGGCATAACAGAACTTAGAGAGTGGCTGTCTTTTTAAACATCTTTTTACACAGGAAAATAAAGCCTCTTCAGATTCTCTGAAGAAGCTTCCGTTTGCATGAGATAACTGGTAAAAATTGTATACTGATATAAAAAATAGCATTAATTTCTAAAAATAACTTACAGATAATCTCTATATATTTAATCTTGGGATATTTACTCTGAATACAATAGCATTATTTAGACACAAGGATAATTCTCAAGACACGTTGATGTTTGATTTCCACCATCCACATGCAATTCAAACTTCAGTGCTGTGCCCATTTACATTTTTGAGTAGCAGATGAGCAAGGACAGAGACATTTCCAAGACAGTTTCTGCTAAACTCAGTTTACAACCAGATATCACAGAGCTCATGCTGCCAAATTTCCATTCATCATCAGGTATCCTAAAAACTAGGACATACATATGTATATATACACACTTTAAAAATGGATGGCTCTCATTAGACCTTCATTTATAAACTCAGCTTAATGATATTCCACCACGAAGTGGATAAAAAGATGTCAGTAAGCATTCCTCTCTGAATGCATTTATTTCCTCTTACTTTGCAAATTTCAAGGGTCGTTGTAGCTCTCAAACCAGTGGCAAAATTGTCCTCTGATTTTAGTCATTTTTTAATAGTTATATGTAATAAAGGAAACTAAGAAACCAGAATTATTTGTCAATAAGTTTTTTAATAATTTAAAGTAACTTAATAAAGATGTATTCAGGACAACAGCGTAGTCATGGATCACCATATTTACTCACAGTGGCTATGTTAACATTATCCCTTTTACAGCACTGAAGGCAGAGTTAACAATGAAATAAATACAACAATTAATTCTTCAAAAACATAATTCAACAAAGAACGAATTACTATGAGGGAACTGTGGACAAGATTTTCAAAGTACTTCCTTGTTTCTCTTCAACTACCTTACATTAGCTTGAATTTTCCCCTTTATAATATGGAGGTAAAGTTCATTTTGTGCCAAGAAACTTCTTCACCCACAGATAGTGTTTGACCATCAATGAAAAGTTTGTGTAGTAAACTCCTTGAATTTTCTCATTCCCTATATACTCATTGCAACTCCCCAAACCCTTTGTCTCACTCTGAAAACTTACCTTGGATTCCTCTCTATCCTTCTTCCCACTGAATCAATCTGTCCAA
>JANHGL010000073.1:9771-14771 GCA_024611195.1 Ceyx melanurus | reverse complement strand
TTCAAATGCTCCAGGAGTTCTCCCCAACTTTTTGCTCAATAGTACTAAGATGGAGGTGACTGGTATCCAGAAGGAAGGCTGTTCTCACATCATAATCCTTCTCCCAGCCCTCCACTCATAACCAGGTATACTCTTATCTGGTCTCTTCTGGGGCTCTGAGGTACTACCAGGAAATTAGGGAATCAAGTTGGATGTCTCCACACTAATTCTTTTGGTGGAAAGCAACAGAAATACTGCATTTCTTTCCAGAGTATATTGAGAGTAGATAACACAGTTCTCTCCCGTAAGGGGTGCCCAGTCAGAACTGATGCAACATCTAATTTTCATCTCCCTCCATAGGGTTACAGTATAAAGATGCCTTAATATGGAAAATAATTCCTTTAACAATATTTTAAAAGAATCTCTATGGCACTAGTTGCCAATCAGCTTACAGCCCACAAATTTGCAATTGAAATTAAAAAACTAGATCCTAGTCTGAAATTAAATGAATGAGAATGAACTGATGTGTCACTAATAAATTTCTTACACATTTTAATACTTTGCTTGTACTGCCTAAAATCATTTTAGGATCAAGAAAACCATGAATTTTGACTAAGGGCTGATCTATATTTTATCAGGTGTGAACTGAAGAAGCCAAATAAATTAATTTAACAAATACTAGTTTGGCTTCAGTCCTCACTGTTGGGACATAGGGAAAAGACAGTAATCAAAACATTATTTATTTTAATTGTATAAGACAAGATTCTTAGTCAATGCTAAGCCTGTGTACTTTCTCTAGCAGAGTCACAATAACTTACTTCATCTGAGGAACTGATACAGTGTATTTGACTGATAACTCTATTATAGGACTGCAGTATAAAATAAAGCACATCTTTAATGAATAATTGTAATAAGATCTCTCTAACTATAAAAAATAAAATGGCATAGCCCATTATTGATTTTCTTTCAAACACCACAAGATGTCTTTAGGATAATGAAAAATCTTCAGATTTAGCAAGTGGATTAGGATTAGAAAAAATATATAGACCTTTTAGCCTGAGTGCTAGGACTGCTTTATGTCAGTTCATAAGTTTTGTGGGAATAAAAATATCGCACAGATGGGACTATAACTGACCATAACCTGCTCTATTGTATTTCCAACAATCTCTAATTACAGCAACACACCAGAGGAAGAGATTTGAAAGGGCAGGTGATGGGATAGGAGAGAAACCTGTTTGACTTAAACAGCACAGGATCCCTCACCATCAGGGCTGATGTACATCAGCCTGACAGCTAATTAGGGTAGACATGAATTTTTCCAATGTAACAGATGTTCGCTAATCAGGCCAGATTTGGAGCCCTTGCGCCAGCAACATTTCATGCACAATTTAACTATCTAAAAGGAATAAACTACTTAATGCATTGTACTGGAGGCACAGCTGTTTCACAATCAGAAAATTTGCTGTCAAAGATGTTCTCTTTAAAACTGACATGTTTTTATATAACTCTGATGGGGTGTTTATAATGTATTAATAGTTGTCAGTAAGAGCTGCTGTCATCATCAAGAAGTAAAATATTTCTGAAGGTGTACTGAAATGAACAGAGTCCTTTCTCTTTCCAAAATCTATTTAGATAATTTACTTTGAATATGCCCTGTTTAATTCTAAATGTACTTTAAACAAAATGCTTAACATGTATCTCTGAAGTTACATCAATAATAAAAAACACAGATCTACTTTCTGACTGTGGAGTTTAGCTGAAATATATCTTTCATCTATAGTGGAAATCTATTTTATTTGCAAAAACAGCAAAAGAATACTGTTCTAAAATGATGTGAATGGTCTCCCTTCGCCATAAAAGATAGGTCACTTAATAGAAAGTTCAGATTAAATGTATCCACAGGTTATATAGGTTCATACAGACCATGACTTAGGAAACCAAGGGAAGAATGTGTGATTATTTATTTTTGCATGTGAATTTACTAGTTCCAGAGTAAATTAGAGGATCTAGGTCAATTTACAGAAAACTAAGGGTCTTGCATTTTGCATCTGGAATTAAGTTATCATCTTAATACTAACACACTTTGGTTGTCATATTCTGGTCATTGCAGCTTTTTGTTCATTTTTAATCAAGTGAGAGAAAAATCTAGTGACCTAACATTTTATAGACTGCTAGAAAAGCCTGGGCAAAGGTTGCATAAACTGTAAATGGTAATGGTATGAGACATAGAACTGGAAAGAACATGCCATGCTTGTGAAAATGGCATCTTAACGTTGCAGTAACAGTTTGCAGTGAGATCACTTGGATTTGAAAGTAGCAAGTTAATAAAACTCTCAAGACCTGAAAAGTTGCCTGTGGACATCTATCTGTAAAATCCAGAACTATTGCCATTTAGCATCTAGTATGGGACAAAGTCTGATCCCTGTTCTTGTGAACGTGTGCTGCATTTGAAATCTAACCTTTTATAATCATTGCAGAAACAGCAATAAGCAGGTCTGGGTCTGCTTCTTTTGAGTGAAGGTTGAGGCAAAGGACCATCCTTTCCTGCATCCTCCAGTCCTCAGCTTGAATGATGCCATTCTTGTCAATATTACTTGGGAAAGTCAGCAGCATTTTGGTGGAAATTTGGTTAAAGAATTTGGTTAAACAAATATCAAGTTCTCTGTTAAAAACAAAAATAATAATAATAATTGAAAAAGAAACAACCCAACAACAAAAAAGAAAAGGGATAAACCAAATTAGGTAGGGTACATTTCATGAGGAAATTTGCTAAAAACCTGAGAATCCAAGACAAAAGCCAGCAGGTAGCAACTGTGCCTGGGATTGATCAGGCCCTTCAGTGAAGAGGGAATGGACAAAGAAGCACAGTATTAAAAGATTTTGCAAATATACAACATAAAAAAAAAAAAAGTAAGAAGGGTACAAAATGATGATTCCAAATGAATGATGATTCAGTAAGTTAAGTTTTTTAAGCTAAGAAATTTTTTAGAAAGTTATTTTAGAATAAGGGAAATCCTTATAATAATCATAGTAAGCCTGAAAGAAACTATTTGTGAAATTCTGAATTTTTTAAGCCAGCTCAGAAAAACAACATATCCTTGTTTATGAGAATTTACCTCTTAATACAGATCTGATGATCTTGGGTTTTAATTATATATAAATAGTAAGGAACCAAAATTGCAGAAATCACAGAATCACAGAAATTAGGGGCTGGAAGGGACCTAGAAGATCATCTAGTCCAACCCCCCTGCCTGAGCAGGATCATCATAGTGCAGAGAAGAAGAATCTGGACAATAAAAATATAAATAAAATAATGACCAATGGTGAAATATTTTAATAAAATCAATAGATATCTAAATGATGTGAAACCTTTGATTTCAATTTATTGAGAGTACTTTTTCAGTCTTTTTTTTTTTTTTTTAAGAAAGAAAGTAAATAAAAATAACTAAAATAACTATTCAGGTTGAAATCCTGCAAGTACATGTTTAACTTTATTCACTCGTGGAATCTCTTCAACCTCAAGCTAACACGTACATGTTTATTGGATTGAGCTGTTGGCAGAGGGGCACAAAGAATGCAGCCAACCTACGTGGGTTTCATTATAACCTTGAAGCTACATCTCACATTTGAGTTTAAAAATGGATTCACATAATGTTGAAGAAAAAGGGGATTTGGTGGGTTGGAATGGGACTGCAAGGAAAAGGCAATGTGTTGCCTTGATGAGAGGTGTTCCACGGAGAGAAAATAGTTTTTGTCTTGCTTAACATCTTCAGTAAAAATCCAAAAGAAGTAATGATCTTAATGAATTCACTATCATAATGAGCTAACAATAGTAATTTAGGAGGAGCTGAAAGTACCAGTAAGAACAAAGACAAATAATACAAAGGCACCCTGAGAGATTAAAAGCATAGGCGAAAATACTGTAACAAAATGAGGTTTGGACTGGAAAGACACAATTCCCAACACATTTGTTGAAAAACAATCCAAAGCATGAATATTCAATGACAGAGTCAGACATTAATTGCAATGCAAAATGGCAGAAGAAAGGAAAAAAAAAAAAAGCCAAAACAAAAAACAAGCCTATTTTGTGCTGCTCATGTATCAGCTTCAGAGAACAGGGAATCAGCCTTTTCTAGGGGGCTGAAAGAGAGGAATTACCATGTTGGCCCAGGCCTGCCAGCCATCTATTGCAGCATCCTACACCTGACTGTCAACAGTAACATTCATTTCAGGAATTGCTTAGCCTTTTTCACAGCACTGATATGAACATAATAGATCCTCTTTTCTATCCGCAGACAGTTGGGGGAGGGGGGGGTCTTATTCTTCCTTTTATACATCAGCAGATTTTAGTGCTTTAAAAATAAATAAAACACAAGAACTTCAAGATTGACAATCATCCAGGGTCTTATACTACTATGGGTACTATGTTAGCAGAAAAAATATTCATGAAATTAAGAGATCCGAATTAGGATGAGCGGCAAAATTATCTGAACACTGAGAAGACTGGATTTCAAATAAAAAACATGTGTATATAGACTTCCAAGAGACAAAGAAGGTACCAATATGATAGCAGTCTACAAATATCTGAAGATTATGAACACCAAAACAGAAAAAAAACCAAACCCATACTATTAAAAATGTATATATAATAAATGGGTAGAACAGAGAAAAGAAAATCATCACTGAATAGTAGAAGGCTGACGTATATCCATCTGTGGTTGTAAACCAGAGCTCTTCCCAGCCTTGTAAGCAGCCTGGGTTTATTTCAACCTTGTCACCAGAAAACCAGAAAGTTGGCATAGTTTTCATCCTGGTAACATCTGATTCACCCTTCAGCATCAGGCTATTTTTACTCCTGTTTTTTGACAGCCCTGTATATATTCACTTTCACAGGAGCCATGAATGGGACTGTATGCCCTGGGTGGTTCCATCTCATGATGTAAAAACATACTCTGCACTCCTTCCAGTGCTCAGGATGAGGCAAATATACATATATATTTATATTTATATTTATATTTATA